>PISX010003494.1:0-136289 GCA_004024625.1 Mellivora capensis | reverse complement strand
CAGCCACTCGAGATCAGCCTTGTAAATAGCCTGGAGACGAAATAATGTCAAGTATCACCTTGACAGCCTGGTGTCTGATCTTGATTTAGCAGAGACAGACAATGTGTAACGCTAAATCTTACTTGTGGGAATTTCTGGGAAGACCCACAGAACTGACTGACTTTGGTGGTGAGTGGCTAGCTAGTCAAACACTTTGTCCTTGAAGGTAGCCAATGTTTATTGGTTTAAGACAAAATCTGTGCTCCTTTTGGCAGCACATACACTAAGGACTCGTAACATCTAATAAGATGCCATCAATTTCATTGATGCAAAACCATTTTAAGGAAACTAGTGACGGCCACCTGATAGAAAGCATTCTCTGATTTGATTGCCTATTCCTCCTTGTGTGGGAATAATCTTCTGTCAGAATACTGCTTGTTCCTATCCCATGGGGCAGTGGTCTTCACAACCAGCCATATGTCATAAAGATGAACGCTACCAGCTGACCACATGTTGAATTCATGTGTTTTCTGGGGACGACAAAAAGGGTATCTTTTTTCATGTGATTCTATATACATGCTTCTAAACCAGAGAGTACATGTACTTTTACTCTTATTTATCTTACCCTCATTCCCCTTTCTTGTGTTATAATTCAAGTAAAAAAAATTATATTCTCTTCATTTTTCTTTGAATTTAAATATTTGGCTAAAGGAGAACTTTTCTGGTAAGTAAAGGTAATAGTTCTTTTTGTTTGTATGTTTTTTTGGGAAAACTCTTTTTTACAATGTCACTATGTTTATCACTCTTTCAAAAGTGGCTGTCAGAGCTTGATCAAAAAAACAAAGAGCTACTATTCCAATGAGGTAGCATGAGTCCTAAGGACAATCTACCGGCTGACAACAGAAGGGCCTCACATATTTCTAAAGAGCTGTTTTCAGGTTCTTAGAAAAATTGTCTCAATATGTATAGTTCTTTTTTTTTTAAGATTTTATTTACTTATTTGACAGAGATCACAAATAGGCAGAGAAGCAGGCAGGCAGAGTGAGAGAGAGGAGGAAGCAGGCTCCCTGCCGAGCAGAGAGCCCGATGCGGGGCTCGATCCTAGGACCCTGAGATCATGACCTGAGCCAAAGGCAGAGGCTTAACCCACTGAGCCACCCAGGTGCCCCTGTATAGTTTATTTTTAAACTTCCTTGCACAAGTAATAGATATTTCTTTTAAGTGAAGCAGTCAGATAAATGATAATGCAATCAATTCACTTGGAAAATTAGGGTATTTTAAACCAACAATTCCAAACCTGACATCAATGAACTTGAATGGAAAAACATGAAATTTATTTTTATTAACCTCTAATTGAAATAGAACCTTTCTTCCAATTTAAGTAGAGGTTACAGATCATAGTAGCATTAGCACTATGTGAGCCTTTGTCAGCAATAAAAAATCACAAATATTTTCATGTCCTATTACAGTTGTTGCAGGCATCCTGAAATATTTATGGTCATTACTTCTTTGAAATTAAATTAGTTATTGCGGGGCACCTGGGTGGCTCAGTGGGTTAAGCCTCTGCCTTCAGCTCAGGTCATGATCCCAGGGTCCTGGGATCGAGCCCCGCATTGGGCTCTCTGCTCCAGGGAGAGACTGCTTCTCCCCCTCTCCCTGCCTGCCTCTCTGCCTACTTGTGGTCTCTGTCTGTCAAATAAATAAATTAGGGGCGCCTTGGTGGCTCAGTGGGTTAAGCCTCTGCGTTCGGCTCGGGTCATGATCCCAGGGTCCTGCGATAGAGCCCCGCATCGGGCTCTCTGCTCAGCGGGGAGCCTGCTTCCCCCCCTCCCTGCCTGCCTCTCTGCCTACTTGTGATCTCTGTCTGTCAAATAAATAAATAAATTAATTAATTAATTAAATCTTTAAAAAAAATTAAATTAGTTATTGTACCCAAGGCTAGATCTTTTATTTAATTTGTTAAAAAGTGTGCATATTACATCATAGATTCAGTTTAGTATCTTCATAACCATATTTCAATATGATCAATTTCTTCTGAAACATATATACTGCATTTTATGCATTTCATGACATTGTCTTGAGAAGCTGTCCCTGGTCTCACGGGATTGCCAAAAGATTCCATGGTACAAAAAAGTTAGAATCACTTTAAAAAATCTTTTTAACATGTGCTGATGTGGTCAGCACCAAGGCGATTACCTGTCACATGGACCCTCTCTATCCCCAAAGCAGAAAAGGTAATTCAACTAATAAGAACCTCCTTCTCTTCCTAACGGAAGGTGACCTTGTCTGAAACAATCCTCTCCTTTCTTCTGCTAATAACTTCCTTGTTCTACCCTCCTTCCTGTAAAAACCTTCTGTTTTTTTTACAACTCTTTGGAGTTACCCTCTACTTGCTGGTTGGATTGCTGCCCCATCCATGAACTCCTTAATAAAGCCATTTAAATCTTCAAATGAACATAACAGAAATAAACACATGCTGATAAATATCAGACCCACTCACGTCACTCTGGAGGTCATATGCCTTCCGGGCCTGAATGACGTCATTCTGATCAGGCAGACATATCCATTCGTGTAGGGGATGTTTGTAGTCTATGTCACTGACTAAGGTCTGACACTTCTTGGCCAGCACCAACCCCAGCATGTCCACTGGGCTGCTGAACTTGGTCTTCCACTTCTCAAAGTCCTTCTTGTACTCCCTGTCACTCTGGATCTTGGCCACATGGATCGACCACATTATCTTGGGGTCATCCTCAACATTCCGGGCCCCAATATGGTGGCCGAGCTGTTTGCGGTAGCCTTCCTTGTACTTGTACTGAAAAAAGAAAAGGGCTGTGAGTCTAATGTTAAGAACATCTCATTTATACTACATTTTATAATTTCATACACACATTACTTCTTTGGATTTTTCTATTCCTAGTGTGAAGGAGAGAGGTTAATATTATCAACCCCATTTTATAAAGTAGAAACCTAAAGGCTAGACGGGTTTTAGGTGATTTGTTCAAGATGATATCCACAAGTAGGTGAGAGCTACTAGTTCTTAATATTTTTCCTTTCTATTAAACTGCACTACCTCTACTACATGTGATTACATAACAAGGAAAGATAAAACATCTTGTACGATCTAAAAGAACGTCTACTTGGGGCGCCTGGGTTGCTCAGTGGGTTAAGCCTCTGCCTTCGGCTCAGGTCCTGGTCTCAGGGTCCTGGGATCGAGCCCCGCTTTGGGCTCTCTGCTCAGCAGGGAGCCTGCTTCCCCCTTTCTCTCTCCCTGCCACTCTGCCTACTTGTGATCTCTGTCAAATAAACAAATAAAATCTTTAAAAATAAATAAGAGAACATCTACTTAAAGGATGTGACTATTTTTTTTTCTAAAAATGTGTTGTTAAGGATATTTTAGAATATATCTCTTATCATTAGAATTTATACTGAATGCCCTGATTGAGAGATTGGGCTACTTTTAGATAGTCTCACCATAAAATATCTCTCTTATTAGCCTGTTATGTCATTGAATTTTTACCAAGACAGAGTCATGCCTTGGGTTAATATTCTATACTTTTAAAATTTAAGAATAACATGGTCCATTTTACTGTGAGATGATCATAGTGTGGGTTTCTCTAGAAAACGTTTTGATTACAGAAGGAATGAAGCAGAAGTCTACAGCACAGGGTACTTCCAGGAGAAAGCTTGGATTTGGGTTCTAAGGAGCTCTGGTACAAAATGAGACATTAGACACCCTCAAGAGATGTTTTTCATGAGAAGGGAAGGGATACAGAGAAGAGACAGTGGGTGCTGAGAAAAAGCTTCGGTTACTTTTCACTTTGTCCATATAACCAGTTAGGGGCATCTTGGTAGGAGAACCTCATCAAAAGTTACAGAGAATGAAACAAAACTCTAAAACGCATCCATCATCTAGTCTTCCTTTAATGCCAGAATAAATGGATAGAAGTAGTGGGAAAGAATTCACATTTTTATTGGCTGACTTAGATGTGCTTTCAATGTTTTCACAATTGCTGCTCAACTTCTGAGATTAAAAAATATGAACCCATTTTTAGTGTGTATAAAACACTCATTTTTAAAGACTATACCTCTATGACCCTGACTGATTAACAGGGATAATGGACACAGTATCTTGTGGTTTTGTTTTTATTTGCAATGTTGTACATGGGGGAATCACTACATGAAACTGAGACTTGTAGAGATAACCAAAATTCTGGCAAGAGAAATGACAAAAACTGCCATTTGGGAACATATTTGAGTAAGAAATTCCTCTTCCAAAAACATCCACTTACATCGCTAGCAATATCTCTTGAAGCCTTGGCCGCCTGAATTGGGATGGCGTCCAAACGCAAGTCACAGCCTTCCTTCTTGGACTCTTCTAAAGCAAGTTTATAGAGTTTCTGTAGAAAAGAGAGTCATTAATCATTACTCCTTTCATAAAAAATAAAGCTGTTTATTATTAAATTTTCCCTGTCCTCATTTAAACTATAGAAAGAAATCCACAAAATCAAGTATGAGGATGGGTTTCTACAAAACTGCTTCAGGCCTTTAAAGCACATGTTCTAAACTTCGGGATTTTACTGATTGCTAAATTTTTAAAAATATATGGGTTGGGGGGAGATCAGCATGTAGTTGCCAAAATTTCATTTTGCCAAATAAGCACATGTAAAAAGAAAAGAATAACTACTATCACCATCATGATATAAAAGAAAGGCCATCTTGGGGCGCCTGGGTGGTTCAGTGGGTTAAAGCCTCTGCCTTCGGCTCAGGTCATGATCCCAGGGTCCTGGGATGGAGGGAGCCTACTTCCCCTTCACCCCAGTCTCTGTCTCTCTGTCTACTTGTGATCTCTCTGTCAAATAAATAAATAAAAATCTTTAAAAAAAAAAGGCCATCTTAATAGTACAGAAGGAGATAGAATAAGGACGTTATTTCCAAATTGAATATATTTGGATTTAAGAAAAACTAGGGGTGCCTGGGTGGCTCAGTGGGTTGAGCCTCTGCCTTCGGCTCAGGCCATGATCCCAGGGTCCTGGGATCGAGCCCCGCATCGGGCTCTCTGCTCCGTGGGGAGCCTGTTTCCTCCTCTCTCTCTGCCTGCCTCTCTGCCCACTTGTGATCTCTGTCAAGTGAACAAATAAAATCTTTAAAAAATAAAAAATAAAAAATAAAGAAAAACTCCAAGTATTGTATTTATTTTTTCTCATTTTGCTATGGACTATCATCACAGACCACGATCAATCTGTACAGTAGGCTTTCAGAATAACTGCCCTGATGAAAATGCTGGTCCTGAGATGCCTAAAACAATGCTTACAAAGAACATTAAATGGTAACCAGATCGTTACTGAAGCAGCAGATTAATACAGGACATGACAATGCACTGGGCATATGCCTGCTCAGTAACTGTTTAATCAGGTAATGACTTGACTCCCACACTGTAGGGGAAGGCATAAGGAATATTAGTCCCACTGAAGTAGTTCTTCATAAGCATTCCATTCCCTGATACCCAGTTGCTAAAAGGCTGGTCTACACTGTGGACCTACCACACAGGGAAAAATTGAATCAAGGGAGAACTCTCTTCTACTGACGTATAATAAATTAGTTGAAACATGACACTAAGGAAATAGTTAACAATTGCTCATTTTTGCCTTACCGTTCATTATATGATCAATAGTGTACTCACATCACTGTAGTTTACGCGGTTCAATTTGGCGAGCATGATTTCCGGTGTATCTGGCATGACATGGATTGTTTTCTTATCATTGTCCCAGGCTTCGGTATATAAGCGCTGTGAAAACAAGAAAAGATGAGAAAAATTACTTTGACATTCATATTTTTTCTTTATGTGTCACCTTTCCTCTAAACAAAGTAGAAATGAAATGACTAAAGCTGCATAAATTCCTACTTTTCATGTAGATAAATTACTTTTCCAAGAGTATTTAGCTTACTAGTTTACTGTTTCACTGACTCAGTTGTTACTGTTCCTTATTTAAATTCTTTAACAATTCTGAAATGTATAATTGGGTTGCAGTACTTAAACTGCAATTATGAAATAATTATAGCACATAGTATTTTTAATAGTTTAC
This sequence comes from Mellivora capensis, assembly GCA_004024625.1. Taxonomy (NCBI): domain Eukaryota; kingdom Metazoa; phylum Chordata; class Mammalia; order Carnivora; family Mustelidae; genus Mellivora; species Mellivora capensis. The sequence continues at coordinate 130,227 of PISX010003494.1, read as the reverse complement.
TATCTTGAAGTATTAGTAAGTGACTATGGTAGTATAATGGAAAAACCATTTTAGAAGGTATCCTGAATCCTAAAGGAATTATAGGAATGCAGTAACATGCCAGATTCTTTTACCCTTTTCTACCGTGAATCCCTCGATCGAACACTAAGGGGTAAAAACTCACCTTACTCATGTTCATAGCATTGCTCTTGGCCAGCACCTGTTCCGGAGTGTCAGTTATGCTGGTAAATTTCAGTGTCTCTGGACGCTGACGGTAGATGTTATCACTCAGTATCTCTGTGGCCCTCTTGGCTTTAACAACTTCGATGGAATCAATTGGAACCCAGCCAATGCCTCTCAGCCATTCAAGGTCTGACTTATATAAATTCTGCAAATCAATGGATAAGAAAAATATTTACTAATTCAAGTTTCCGATTCATTGTCACAAAATGGCTAGAGAAATACAAAAGTACAGAGGAACAGATAAAAGCTCCCAGCCTGGCTGCTCACTCACTCACAAGCATTACTGAATCCTGAGAACAAGGTTTTTCCCTGAACATTTTTTGGTACAGATGATTGTACCAAGAATGGTGAAAAGAATTTTTACAAAAAGTAGAAGACAGGGGCGCCTGGGTGGTTCAGTGGGTTAAAGCCTCTGCCTTCGGCTCAGGTCATGATCCCAGGGTCCTGGGATGGAGGGAACATGCTTCCCCTCCACCCCAGTCTCTGTCTCTCTGTCTACTTGTGATCTCTCTGTCAAATAAATAAATAAAAATCTTTAAAAAAAAAAAAGGCCATCTTAATAGTACAGAAGGAGATAGAATAAGGACATTATTTCCAAATTGAATATATTTGGATTTAAGAAAAACTAGGGGCGCCTGGGTGGCTCAGTGGGTTAAAGCCTCTGCCTTTGGCTCAGATCATGATCTCAGGGTCCTGGGATAGAGCCCCACATCGGGCTCTCGGCTCAGCAGGGAGCCTGCTTCCTCCTCTCTCTGCCTGTCTCTCTGCCTACTTGTGATCTCTGTCAAATAAATAAATAAAATCTTAAAAAAAAAAAAGTAGAAGACACCTGTGCTTGAGGGTATTATAGGATTTTTACACAAAAGCAGAGCTTCTTTAGCTTTGGAAAATCCACTCTAATAGCTTCCAGTAAGACCCCCACACTCAGACCGGTGCTATGTGAGTGTTGTGGTCACAACACCTCTTGCTTTTTTTTTTTAAGGGAAAGGAGGTGAAATTCAACTATAATAATGAGTTTCAACATGTAGTAATGTTAACCCTTGCAAATCACGCTCTTGATCTGCATTTTTTTTTTTTTTTAAAGATTTTATTTATTTATTTGACATATAGAGATCACAAGTAGACAGAGAGGCAGGCAGAGAGAGAGAAGGAAGCAGGCTCCCTGAGGAGCAGAGAGCCCGATGTGGGGCTCGATCCCAGGACCCTGGGATCATGACCTGAGCCGAAGGCAGAGGCTTTAACCCACTGAGCCACCCAGGCGCCCCTTGATCTGCATTTTTAAATTGCAAAATAATTAACATGTAACAATATATTAGTTTCAAGTCCCCACATGATGATTCAGTATATGAATATATTGTGAAATGATCACAAGAAGTCTAACACCCATCACCGCACACAGCTACATTGTGTATATGGAATAAGAACTTTAAGGACATCTTTATATCCACCTTCACAATCACAAAATGTCAAGTGTGTAAAGAAATTATATTCGATATTACCCTAATTATTCATTTTATTTTACTCTCAATAGTGCATACTAACTGTTTATAAGAATTAAATGACCAATTTTGAAAAAGACAGGAATATCTTAGTATTTCCCTGTTGGTAGTTATAAAATATAAACGTTTATTAAAATGACTTAGCATAGGGGCGCCTGGGTGGCTCAGTGGGTTAAAGCCTCTGCCTTCAGCTCGGGTCATGATCCCAGGGTCCTGGGATCGAGCCCTGCATCGGGCTCTCTGCTCGGTGGGGATCCTGCTTCCTCCTCTCTCTCTCTGCCTGCCTCTCTGCCTGCTTGTGATCTCTGTCTGTCAAATAAATAAATAAAATCTTAAAAAAAATAAAATGACTTAGCATAATATACTTCTGTTCCTACCTCTTCCACCTCCCTCCATACCCACATTTCTACCTCTTCAGCCAAAAATGTGCAGCTATATATTTTTGAGAACTCAGTTTCACCTAGCTCATGCAAAGCAAGCCTGAATCACCAAGAAGAAATATACCTATATATGTTTGCCTATATATATCTTATTCCCTCTTTTACATATGACTTTTGGGGAAGAAAATCCTGAAATAAATTGTAGTGCTTTCTGTAGGAAATGTTTTTTAAACATTTAATCATGTGTTGTTTGAAATATGCAAATAAATTCCAGTTCACTGGCATTAGAAGGCAGGGACACGTCTTAGATCTACTGTTGACGGGCAGAACCAGCCTCAGGGGTACTCACGTCGCTCTGAAGGTCATAAGCTTTCCGAGCATGGATGATGTCATTCTGGTCGGGCAGGCAGGTCCACTCATGCAGAGGATGTCTGTAGTCCACATCACTGACCAAGGTCTGACACTGCTTGGCCAGAACGATGCCAAGCATGTCCACTGGGCTGGTGTATCTGGTCTTGTATTTTTCAAATTCTTTCTTGTACTCGAGGTCACTCTGCACTTTGGCAATGTGCAGAGACCACATTATCTTGGGGTCGTCATGTACTGCTCGGGCACCAATGTGGTGGCCCAGTTGCCTACGATAAGCTTCTTTATATTTGTACTGAAAGAGAGAAACCAGTGAATAAGAAGGGAGCACTGAGGGTTACTTCCTGTCATTCTTTTTGTGATGAAGCTCTTTTGTGATCAAATCCTTATGACTCTAAGGGGGTTTCGGGGCACCTGGCCGACTTAGTGGGTTAAGCTGCTGCCTTTAGCTCAGGTCATAATCTCATGGGTCCTAGGATGGAGCTCCGTGTCGTCATGCTCCTGGCTCAGTGGGGAGTCTGCTTCTACTTCTGCCTCTCCCCATGGCCCTCATGTTTGCTCTGTCTCACTTTCTCTCTCAAATAAGTAAAAGACTGTAGGGCAGATTCATCGGGTGCTGCTGAGACGCCACACGTTAGAAAATGCTTACTCCCATCAAGGAGGATGTTATGCTCATTTGCACATTTCAACAGAAGAGCACCACGATCCCTTTTTACTATGGTAAAAAGATGTATGTTGATAAAAAGTGATTAAAAAGTGAATTTTGAAAAGCTGAGTCAATTGCAGTGATAAACAGGGTCTCAGAAGATGGTCATGTGGGTGGATTCAACTGAACGGTTTATTAATCTTTTTTCTAGGGCATTCTGAGAAATAATTTCCTCTACACAAATAATCTGGAAGAGTAGTTTAAAAATAGCCAATTTTTGTTGTTTTAATAGGTACAAAGTTTCAGTTTTGCAAAATGAAAAAGTTCTGGAAGCCTACGTAGAATAGTGAGAGTACACTTAACACTGCTGAGCTTAGACGTGAAAATGGTTAAGACAGTAAATGTTATGTTTTCTTTAATCGTGATTAAAAAGAAAAACCTACAAAAATGAACAATTTGCTACTATTTTGATTAAAATTGAAGTTGTCCAGGAATCTAAGGTCTTCATTTTCAGGGTAAAGGAATATTGATTTTGTGGACCCCTCACCAAGGACACATAGTTTTTTTGCTATTCTCTGTCCTTCCTCAAGTCATGGGGGAGAGCTCTGTTAAAGCCTGCTTCTTTCCTGCCATCTTTGTCTTGAGTATATCCTGAGGAGAGCTTATAAGATTTTATGAGAAGCTCAACAGATGTCTAGCTAGCTTTAATCAAGGTACTCAATCTTATTAAGCAAACACCAAAGGACAAGAGTCAAAAGAACCACATTGCAGTCCAGGTTTTGTCTCTGTGATGCTTGTGATCTTGGGAAGGTTACCTACTGTCTCAAATCCTCAATTTATTTGCCTACACAATGAAGGCAGTTCAGATGGAGGACTATAGATCCATGGATGATGACTACAGAGATTTCCAGCTATGATCCCCTGTGCAGGGGGCTTGGCCTGTTGGTAGCAAAGGGAAGGATGTGATCAGCCCTTACGTCACTGGCAATGTCCCGGGAGGCCTTGGCAGCCACGATGGGAATGGCATCACTTCTCAAGTCATAGCCTTCTTTCTTGGCTTCTTCCATGGCCTGGCGATAGATGTTCTGAAGAAAGAAGTAATGGCTTTTAGATATAGTAGTCAATTGCACTCTAAAATCGTATTTTTGTTGAAAGAAGACTATTTTGCATGCAAAGCTAACTGTACTAATATGTTCAGCCTTAAATCTTTTTAAAAAATCTTTCTTTTACTTTTTATTTATCCAAGCTATTTAAAAAGTAAAATTTTACATTCAGCAGGTTTTAAAATTGCAAGTTCTCTTACACAAATCCTTATAGATTTTAGACACCATGTCAATAACTTTCAAATGTGTTAGATTGTTCAGCACTTGCCCTTCTCATGAAATGACCATGAAATGTTGATTTATTTAACTCCAAGTTTGAATTAGAAACAATTTCATTAGCAAAGAATATGGGTATGTAAAAATACACAATACCTACCACTGTGAGTACATATGCAAAATCAAACAGTGAACAAAGGTTAATCTGCTGTTCTTGAATGTCTGTTAATATTGATTTGTTCCCTATTCATATTGTCAACTGCTAGAAACTGCTAGCAGACATAGGAATTGCAGGTACCAAGGATTTAGGAGTTGAAAGCACAAAACAGAAAAAATTATATTTGATAAATTTTTCTGTAAATTGGAAAAACCACTTGACTGTTCATTTTCTGTGGTAGGACAGATAAACAGAGCATGGAACACAGGTGTGCCATGGGAACATAGTTTGAGAACCAGTGCATTAAACAAATCATCTGTCCTGAGGCGGTCAGCCCCTTTTACTTGTGAGCCACCTATAAGAATTTTGACCAATCCTATATCGTGTTAAAACAAATTTTTAAATAATTGTTAATATTGCTTTTTAATTAAAACATGATAAATAAGATACACATTTTGATACTTTTTAAACATAAAACTTATTACATCTCTTGTTATTTTTGTGATTTATAGGAATTCATGGTATCTTGATTGAAAAAGGTTTTGGTGGATATTAAATTGTCTGGCACAATTTTTTGTTTTATAAAACTCTCAGGCATGCATCACATTATCAGCTGGCACAGGTATGCCTTTCTTTTTTCTTTTTAGAAATAAAATTTTTATAAAATCTTTTCTAATCAAACATCTTAATGTATGTTTTAATATTTAAAAATGTGTATTTTCCTTATTTTGAAAAACTTCAAACCTACAGAAAAGTTTTTAGTACAGTGAACTTCCAGCTACCCAGATATTAGCACTTTCGCCATATTTACTTGATCTTCCTCTTATGTGTATGTGTGGTATGTATATTACTTATTTCCAATAATTAGGACCAATCACAAATAAACTGTAGACATCATGACTTCTATTTTTAAACACTTAAGCTCATGTATTGCCTAAGAATAAAGTCGTTTTTACAATCATAGTATATTTATTAAATTTGGGAAGTTTAATACTGACATAATACTGCTATCTAATAGATAGTGAATATTCAAATATCACCAGCTGTCCTAGTAATGTCCTTTAGAACAATATTGTTTTTCTACCTAGAATCCTAGCTCAGGAGCATGAGTAGCATTTGGCTATCTTGTCTGTTTTTGGCCTTTTAATCAGTGGTTTTGTTTTAAAGTGAAAAAAGAGTGGCCAAGAAAGAAGTGGACCCCACTTTAACACGGGCCCCTCCCAGGCAGGTAACTTAGAAGGGTACCAGGAAAGTGGCAGCTATGTTAAGTGAATCTGCAAGCCAGCATCCCTATTGGAAAGACTTTGTGTTACACCTCAAGGCACCTAAAGTTTGAAGGTAGCTCATCTTTATGCCGCCAAACAGAGACACGGTTCTTAAACCCGTCTATGATGGAGTAACTTAATTCTTAATTCCAGTTTCTCCCCTTTCTTCTGCTAAGCGTTACTGAGTCAAGGAGAGCAGTCACAGACCTTGTAGATAGTTTTGAAAAAAGGACTCAGAAATCACTGATGGTTTTAAGGGCAAACAATGACCTTTATTCTTTAGGGTTTTATCTGTCTTCCTACTTTACAATGTTCAGTATTTTGTCATTGTATAAAGGCTGTATAAAAACAAAATTTTAAATGTAAGGAAAGGCTTTAAATAGTGTGGCAACAATAATGAAAACTAATTGCTTCATTATTATGCCCCATTCTCATGTTAGATTGAATTAAAAATACTGGAATAATATCTGAATTTTAAATATGATACAGAGGTGCTTAATTTTTAAATGATCTAAGAGTCCTAGAAGGAAGTTATTGTATGTTCTTAATGTAGAGTATTAATATGTGACAAATTACATTCTTCCTAGGATAAGATTTTACAAGGAAAAGCTAAAGTGAAAATAAGAATAAATTTGATACATTTGAGATATAATCCTAAGGGCATTTGGTCTTAAAAATTCCTAGAAATATTTATTTTGTAACTGGAGAGCCAAATAGCTCCTCTATTATATTTTTCCTTGGAGGATTCTGTCCTTATGCATAAGTGGAAAAAAATGTTTCAATCATCTCATGTCTTCAGGCCAAACAAATAAATTTATTTCATTCTTTCAACATTTGAAAAAGATTCAGGGCTTCAAAGAAGAGAATACTTTTGGTTACCATTCAAGACCACGTTTTAAACCTTGTTTGGTAAGTTATTTACCCAAGAGAACTAGATAGAACAGGTAAATGAGAATTTAAGAGAAAAAAAAGTAAAATGTGGTTGCTTTGTTTATTTGGTGTGTATTTATTGATCTAAGTATGGAATGAAGGTACCAGTTGGGTTGAGAAAAACTCAAGAGAGCCATTCTGAAATCTAATCTTCAGGGTACAGCCCTTAGGGAATTAACATCCTCATGTAATTTTAAAGAAAATTAATCCAGCTGAAAATTATAGAAATAAAAGCCTTAATTTCCTCTCAGTCTGAAAACAGACAAACAAAAAGCCACCTATCTCATCTGACCTAGTTTTAACAAAAGGGAAAGGTAAAAGCATCATTACAGTTTGGGATAGAAACTAATTTCATCTGTCTAGGGTGAGACAGACCTCTTTGGAAAAGCTAAACCAACAGAGAAGCTCTGTGGCCAAGAGAAAAATTGCTCAAATTTCCATAGGCAATCAAATCCTTATGATTAGGCTTATCTTCTGGTCTACTTCATAATGCTGGAGGAAGGGAAATCATATCCTCTTCATTTCACTTGTCATGGTTACTTGATACAAACATGCCACCTCTTTAGGGTCACATAATTATGGTCAGAAGTAGTTAATACAGATAGAAGAATGAATATGGTCAAGTCTTGAAAACGAGTACTTAATTTTCCAATGTTCTCAAACTGAGGAAAAATCCTTTTTTGTTTTAAACGAAGACGCACAAACATGTAAGGAATCAATTTCTTGTTGGATAAACCAGATAACTGTTAACTTTGGCAAGTACAATTGGGCAAGAAGCTGTTTCTGCAGCAGTATTTCTGGACTACAAAGATATGTGATGACAAGTTTAGGAAGGCGGGAGATAACACATAAAAAATATATTTTATTGTCCTCAGGCAATTTTGAAATGGATGGATTTGAGAATTCTCGTTTTCATTCTTGTAAATAAACAAGTTATTTTGAGCATGGTAGATAATAAAAGTTTCAATCATTAATAGTTGGGAGTTTTTTTCCTTCTCCTGACCTAGAGACATTTTTGTACTTATTTCTCTATCATTTTATGTACCTACCTTTTGATAGATGGCACAAATATTCAGGGTATGGTGATGGGCATAAAAAGATAAAACTAAGCTAACTGGTGCACATGAGAATTAAATCCAGAATTCTAACTTTTTTACTACATCAACAACAACAAAAAATCAATGAGGTCAGATCAAGAAACCAAAACAAATGGTCTTACCTCACTATAATTTATTTTATTTTGTCTTGCCAACATAATTTCGGGTGTATCAGGCATGATGTGGACTTGGGTCTTGTCTTTGTCCCAGGCCTCTGTGTATAAGCGCTGTGAATGATAAAAAGGTCATGAATTAGAAAAACAATGTTGTAAATAGGAGTTTCTAATTTAGAGATCATGACAAATTTGAAAGCCAGCCTCCTCACTATCCATGCCATGTGCTATATGCCAATAGTCTTTGATCTCTTTGAAATTACAAGATACTTATTGTCACTAATTATAAACACGGGCTAAGATATGAAAAGAAAAAGTGTGTGTTTTGTTACAGGATCACCTCCAATTAAATTACAAGCAACTATTTTCTAAGCATATACAAGCATATCGCTATGTACTATGTCTACATTAAATACTTTCCATGGTTTTGCTCATGGTTTATAACTGCAAATGTAACTGGGTATGCCTTCTCTAGATTTCTTTTTGATAAATATAATGGAGATCTGCATCTCACTTGTTTCTTTCATACTCACCTAGATAAGTACCCAGCAAGAAAGAAACCTTGACATCAAGCCATGTATTACTCTCATCGACTACAAACAAGTTGAACACCAAACATCTATTCTATTCTTTACACTGGCTATTTCACAAGAGATGTCAAAGCAGAAATTCCCACATATATTTTTGGAATCCTGATGTAACTGAATAGAGAATGCAACCAAAACACTAAACACAATATGGCAACTGGATAAAATGAAAAACACTACATTAACTATAGATATTCTCAAGGATGTACGGTTCCATTTTAGTTTCCCCCCAATTGGGGGCTCACCTTGTTCATATTGAGGGCATTGTTCTTGGCCAGCACCTGCTCCAGGGAATCAGGCACACTAGTGAACTTGAACTGGTCCGGAGACTGGCGGTAGATGTTGTCACTCAGTATCTCCGCGGCTCTCTTGCACTTGACCAAATCCAGAGACCCAATGGGGACCCAGCCGATGCCTCTCAGCCACTGGAGATCTGACTTGTAAATGTTCTGGTAAGATCAAACACAAAAGCAAGTCTTACTTAAGTTCTTATGAAACCTGCTTTAAAAAGTGAAAGAAAAAGGCTGAAAAACTTTAATAGCCAAACTTCATGTCTATGTCTTTTCAAATATAAAGCCCAATTAGACCTTCATGGTATCATGTTCTCTCCAATAGGAAAGTAAGGCACACTCAATGAGAGGCAGAGAGAAAAAAAGGTTATCACTTCTGAGGCCTCAGCCTAATCCTAGACCCATTATTTATGTATCACCGTGCATTAGTATCATAAGCATGGTCACCGGCGGTATCTAATGGGTCCTAGTACTCACGTCACTCTGGAGGTCATAGGCCTTGCGGGCATGGATGACGTCATTCTGATCAGGCAGACACATCCATTCGTGTAGGGGATGTTTGTAGTCTATGTCACTGACTAAGGTCTGGCACTTCTTGGCCAGCACCAACCCCAGCATGTCCACTGGGCTGCTGAACTTGGTCTTCCACTTCTCAAAGTCCTTCTTGTACTCCCTGTCACTCTGAATCTTGGCCACGTGCATAGACCACATTATCTTGGGGTCATCCTCAACATTTCGGGCTCCAATGTGGTGGCCAAGTTGCTTTCGGTAACCATCTTTGTATTTGTACTGAAATAAAAGTCGTCATTTAAAAAATAAACATGAATAGAAAGGGCTAAAAGTATTGTTAGTTTAAAACATCATTTTTTAAACATCATTTAAAGCGTCAAATTTAAAATAAATTTGGAATCATCTGAATATCAACTCATCTCTTCATCCTAAACTCTGATTTGACTGCAGCAATTCTCTAATGGGAAAACAGGCCAAACTACATAGTTCTATGGTTTGCAGACATTAAGTCCCTGGAAATAAAGGCAGCAACACTTCCAGAATATCAGTCATGGCAGTATACTGCCTTTCCTTCATCTTGGGTCAGTGAAATCACTAACCCAGAAATTTACATACAGTTTTGCGAATGCTATTCCCCAGTCCACAGGTACTATATTTCCTCCCCTACCCATCCCCCAGGCCTACCAGTTTTAGCTCTGTTGATCTTCACTGGGTCATCTGACTCCCTAAAATGGACTGGCTTGTGTTTTCTATCCTGCATTCCCTGCTCTGCTGGAGATCAACTTTGGCTGGCATTTCTTGGAATTCCCCAAGTGAGAAAACAGATTATATAACTAAAAGAAAGCATTTTGGTGGTGGTGTAAGTTCTGAGTGGATATTCTCTTCACTTTAGGCAATAACATCACACAAATCCTAATGTATACTTTTGGAAGCCTGAATTCTTCACCACTTCACCAAAGGACCCACTTCTTTCAGAGGACAGCAGAAAGACAATCAGGATCACCATTTTATTGCTTTTGGTTGTTTTTGTTTTTCTGTTTTCATTTAATAAGAACTCAAAAGGAAACACTTAAGGTAATTTTCCAAAGAAAGAGTTGGCAAAAATCCAGATCAGGTTCATTGAAATGTACATTTTCCTAGATCTGGCTGAACACGGTCTTTTTCTGATGTTGAGCCAACACATGTAACCAAGTTATTTTTTTAAACCTTCTGGCATTTTCTCATTTCTCTATAAGCTATGTGTTCAAAATATGGAGATAAAAGTCTCATAACTATAGATATAAGCAACTATAGATTCAAATTCAACTTTATCTTGAAGTTTAGGATACCCTCTCCACCTAAGGGACATGAATATTAAAGTGATTCAGACTTAAACATATAAAAGAGTTTTTTCCGATGAAAAGCTTTTTTTTTTTTTTTTCATTTAAAGAGCAATAAATATGCTTTAACTGGCACCCAGATGCATCTCCCTGCTGTAATGATGATCATTCCCCCCACCTCCATCTACATGCACATACACAGAGTGCTGCTACTCACGTCACTGGCGATGTCCCGGGAGGCCTTGGCCGCCACGATTGGGATGGCATCGGCTCGCAGGTCGTAGCCTTTCTTCTTTGCTTCTTCGTTGGCGAGTTTATACAGAGTCTACAAAAAGAGTGTCAGAGTTAAAGTAAAAGGTTTGACAGTGACAACTGGGAGATTACTAAGTGACATAACGAGCAATTTTAAAAAGGACAGACTCTAGAAATAACCTAAATTTCTAGCAATATTGAAAGTAAATAAATTATATCTTACCAAAAAGAAAATATACACAGCTTTAGAAATGAGATCAGTTAACACAGATTGATATATTAGTCCATATTGTAGATTAATATATATCATGTGGTTTGATATATTATGTATAATCTACTAGTAGCGATCAATTGAAAAAGTATCAATTTCTACATACTAACTAAAAAATAACTGTAGAACAGTGTTTATTATTCATATATATGTAAAATATATACACATATAATTTTATCCATTTCTTTATTAAAACATCTTTCACAATCATATAATACTTTATAATGTTTAAAAAACAAATGAGAAAAAAGACTGAAGTACAATTTAAAACATAGCTGACTGGACTATAATCACAACTTTAAGGGTCTAAATTTTGGCTGTATCGTATTAGTAAAACATGCAGCTATAGATTGCATTTTACTTAAAAAAAAAAAAGTAATTGGTGCTGTTCATAGAGAACACTTCTTTCTCATGCCTGAAGCTTTCTTTCTACAGAAGTTGTAGAAAGAAGTTATAGAAATTGACTTCTATAGAAGTCAATTATTTTTCTCTGACCTTTCTCCTTTTTCTGCTCATGCCTGAAGCTTTCTTTCTATAGAAGTCAATTATTTTTCTCTGACCTTTCTCCTTTTTCTGCCCCTTTCCTCTCTGCCTGTGAAGAGGTGCACGGACTTAATGATTGATTTCACCAGTAGGGATAGGATAACTGGGCACTCCCTGCTCAGCTTTGATCTTGTCCCTCTAGGAATAAGCCTAGTGCTCTTCTCTGCTTCTCTGGGCTCTAGCGCCGAGGGGAGGGGAGCTGACTGCTCTGCTCCAGTGTGGCCTCTGCCTCTGGGAACCCAATTCTGGGATTCAGTAGGCTCGTTTAGTTCTCATACAAATGCATCCTTGAACCCAACTTTAGTGGTAAAAAATGTGAGATTTCAACTTCTATTATTATATTCCTTTGTTTTACCTCTCGATTTTATTCAGGATCTAGGTAGGGAAAAGGTACATATTATCAGAGTCCCCCTTGGCAAGATTGCCAGATTTAGCAAATAAAAATATAGCATGCCCAGCTGAACTTGAATATTAGGTAAACTAATAGTGTTTCAGTAATACTGAGCCACTATTTTATCTGATCATCTTACTGGTTAGAAATGCCAAAAATACTCCTCAGCCCCACCTACCCATACTGGCAATGGCCATAAAATAAAAAGATAACGTGACTTCAGTTTGCCCACGGAATCCTACAGCATATAATATTTAACCCAGAAATGAAAGGCTGTGATGAGTGCTCATATCACAGAGCCAAAGGCACCACAATAGCTGAGGCCTGAGAATCTCCACAAAAGTAAATGCAGGAAAACAAATGGTAACAATAATAACAAAATCAGTGTAGCACCAACTTTTGCACTTACCTCACTGTAGTTGAGCTTGTTCTGCCTTGCCAACATGATCTCCGGGGTATCAGGCATTATATGAACTTGAGTCTTGTCTTTGTCCCAGGCCTCTGTGTATAAACGCTATCAAAGAAGATGTTGTTAGAAAACCATCTGAAGGTGTGGTGTGTATGTATGTATGTACGTATGTATATGTGTGTGTGTATAATATATATATATAAATATATAAAACGGAATATTACTCAGCCATCAAAAAGAATGAAATCTAGCCATTTGCAATGACATGGTTGGAACTGGAGGGTATCATACTAAGTGAAATAAGTCAGAGATAGACAAATAGGCAGGATTTAAGAGACAAAACAGATGAACATAGGGGAAGGGAAGGAAAAATAAAGTAAGGTGAAAACAGAGGAGGAGGCAAACCATAAGAGACTCTTCACTCTAGGAAACAAACTGAAGGTTGCTGGAGGGGAACTGGATGGGCGGATGGGGTAACTGAGTGCTGGGCATTAAGGAGGACATGAGATGTAATGAGTACTGCATACTATATAAGACTGATGAATCACTAAATTCTTCCTCTGAAATAAATAATATGGTGTATGTTAAATTGAATTTAAATAAAAAACTTTAAAAACCATTTGAAATAGGAATAACAAAAAGTCTAAATAAACACGACTGTTACTAATCTAGTTAGGAAAAATAACCCAAACTTGGGTATAAGGTATTCAATGTAAGGTTGGAGTCTTAGTATTAGTTATTGAGGTTAAAACTGGGAATAATAGAAATTATTTGGAGGATTTCAAGTGTGTAATTTAGGAGGTAAATGTGACCCTCCACTTCAATGGATAATTTTAAGTGCACTAGTTATTAGAGTATGGCAGCATTCTTCAGCATGTTAGAGAGGCTGGAGGCAGCTGGGGCTCACCTTGTTCATATTGAGGGCATTGTTCTTGGCCAGCACCTGCTCCAGGGAATCAGGCACACTAGTGAACTTGAACTGGTCCGGAGACTGGCGGTAGATGTTGTCACTCAGTATCTCCGCGGCTCTCTTGCACTTGACCAAATCCAGAGACTCAATGGGAACCCAGCCGATGCCTCTCAGCCACTGGAGATCTGATTTGTAAATGTTCTGTGAAGAAGAAAAATGGCAGAAACTCTTCAGCAAGATTAAAATATTTTGGGTACAGAAGCCAAGGCAATTAGTAATAAATAATGCACAATATGGATAAGCTGCTGTGTTGTTGTTGTTGTTTAATAGAAAATAAGCTCTCTGTGTCAGGAAGACTAAAAGAGCAACTGTGTTCAAAAACAACCCAGAGATGTCTCCCGGCCCTGACAAAAAGTGAACATATGCTTCTGGTTGTAAGGAAAGAAATAATCTAAACTAGTATCTTTTGTCGGTCAGTTCAGTGAATATTATTGTAACGTCCGTGTGTACGTTATAATATCCCAGAGTGGGAGAAACCACAGATACATCCAGCTGCAGGCTACCAGTAAATACATGTTAGGCCTAGTCTGATAGAAATCCTCTGTAGCTATTAAAAGCCATGTTGTAAAGAATGTTGGTTACTTGTAGAAATGTCATTAATATAACATTACATGAAGAACAAACATAAAACAATGTATGTGAATAAATTACATGAGCAGGAGTGGGCTTTTTCAGTGGTTAGATTATGTTCGGTTTTATTGCCTTCTGTCTTTTTTTTCCTCCTCTTTCAAAGTATCTGTAATGCTCTTTAAGAGTAAACACAGAAAGAAGTGAAGCTACGGGAATGACACAGAGCCACTGAAGCCCTGAGCAGACTTTCCCCGGCCTCAGCACTGCCCAAGGCTCAGGGCAATAAACAACCATGACATTGGTCCAAGGTCCAGTCTCTTCCCACCAAGTCCTCAGGATGAGAAGATGGATTCCTTTCCAGAATTGTCTTTCCATACTTTTCTCCTGTGATTTATTTTAAATCATTTTTCTGCTAAGGATTTTTGTGAACCCATTAAGTATTCATAACTACTTCACAGCAAAGGAACTGGACCTTTGCCCAGCTCAGCTGAAGGATTTTACCCATAACAGGAATTAGGCAGAAAACAGAGACTGCTATTTTGCAGTCTAGACAAAAAGCCCGTTGAATTGCCCTACGCTGACTACTAATTGCCCCCAAAATAACAACTACAAGAATGAAAACAATAACATTTCATACCTCTGGAGTGCTTTTTAACTTTCAAACGACTGTTAACTTCCAAATAACCATTAAGGCTGTTTATCACAGGGTTGGGGAGGAGATCTTGGAAAGGCACCCAACTAACAGACAGATGCAGGCAGCCTGTCAACGCTGTCACTCCAGGGGGGACATTAGCCATTTTAACTCTTTCATACACAGGCAGAGCCTTTCTTTTTGGACACAGTTGCAAAACACAGGGTGGGTGTGTCAAAAACTATAGAACAAGTGTGGGTGGTTTCACAGGTGGGCTTGCATAGTTTCTGGTAAGAGTCAATTACTGTCCTCCCAAATCCTCTAATGTTTAATAATCCCTTCAAACAGTTAGGAACTGTGCTTCTCACATCCAGATTGATACTGAAAGCGGCTGCACTAGGTACTAGGGTCCATCATTTCCACGTGACCGCTCCACGGAGAGCTGGGCTGAGTGGTACTAAGAGAAGACGATGTCAATGAACTGACCCAGTAGTTTGCAGACACAGCAACTTCTCTTATTTCATAAGAATAACAATTAGCATTGTAGCAGGCATCAGAATTCTCATGAGAACCTTGTTTGGTTTGCAAATAAACTAAAAACAAATTTCAGAGTAATTTTTTTTTATATAAAAATGTGTTGTTTCTACCCCCCTACAAGAATAAAAGAAATGTCTCCATCTGGTGGACTCTGAATTCTAACATTGCTTAGTTCTTTTTTTTTTAATAGGACCAAATCCAGCTTGTAAACTTCACTTCCTCATAAAGCCTATTAAATATATTCATAAAAAGCAATAAAAGTTTATTCTTATTGAGATCTCACTCATTGATCAATAAATCTTAGCTTAAGTGGGACAACGGGTTGCATATGAAGGACAATTTTTATAGAGTTACAATTATTTCTGAACACAGCTCTTTTATGGAAGCTGTACTCACATCACTCTGGAGGTCATAGGCTTGCCGAGCATGGATGACGTCATTCTGGTCAGGCAGGCATGTCCACTGGTGCAGGTAGTTCTTGTAGTCTATGTCAGTAACTAAGGCCTGGCACTTCTTGGCCAGGACCACTCCTAGCATGTCCACTGGGCTGCTGAACTTGGTCTTCCACTTCTCAAAGTCCTTCTTGTACTCCCTGTCACTCTGGATCTTGGCCACATGCATGGACCACATCATCTTGGGGTCATCTTTGATGTCCCGGGCTCCAATGTGATGGCCAAGCTGCTTGCGGTAACCATCTTTGTATTTGTACTGAGATGAAAACACACAAATCAGGTTTTTATTATAAGCCCTTGGAGGTCAAAAATCTGTACAAAATCACCTTGCTTACATCAAAGTTGTAAGCTGACTTTTGCTAATAAACATTAATTCAAGCTGGTATCCTGACCTTTACTCTTGGAGCTTATAGAGCTAAGAATATAGATGGAATCCATATAATTGTAATACATAACCCAAATCACCTATGGCTTGGTAATAAAGAATAATTCTGGAAGAAGGTAGTGTCTGGTTCTTGGAAGGATGCAATACTCTAGGTCAAGGACCTAGTTTAGTATACCAGTTATTATGCTAGTATAAACAAACAGTATACCGCTAGTATGCTAATACAATAACAGAATTATTATACTAGTGAAGCTGAGGTAGCAGTCCAATTGGTTAGAGCATGCTCCAAAAAACTCCTGGGTTCTACTCCTGCATAGGCCAAGAATGTTTTTATTATTCCATGTCCAATGACGTTGTCCTGGGATCTGAGCCAGTTATTCAAAATACATGCCTCTAGTTTCAGAAACCACTAAGAAAAGTATGGATGGGTCATCAGGAGGCAATATGGTACAGTGGGAAGTAATGAGGTTGTCTGGACTTTAATTCCACCACCTACTAAAAGTTTGATTTTAGACAAGTTGCTTAAGCAATCCACAAAACAGGGATAATGACATTGCTTATATCCTAGGATAATTATGAAGTATAAGATATCACATGTCAAGCTCTTAGCACAGAATTCTCTATACTTTCTAGTTATTATTGTTATTTATAATTATTGACATAAACTCACGGAGAGGTCCAGCATACATAAACTAAAATGAGTCAATAACAACATAAAGGGCAGTGTATTGCTATATCCCCAAATACTGGGCCCTTGATTTTTAGAGCAGTGGTCTGGTCTTCAAGAATAGGCTGAGGCACCAGGAAGAGATGACGGTTTTATTCGGGGAGGTATGTGCTAGACAGCCAGGAGCTGTTATTAAGGGTACAACTTTGGGCTCGTAGTCACCTCTGGTATTGATCTACTGCCTTCTTTTCATAATCTTAGAAAGGTGAATTATAATGGCAAGTGTCCTATGAATGTTATGAATATTGTTAGTAAAATGTTACATAAAGCCAGGACCTGATTCTCACAGGGAGTACTTAAGTTTCTGAGTTATAATTTCTAGAAGCCCCGGGATAACTTTTATATCTCCAAGCCTGCATCTTTACTTTAATAATTTCCATGTGAATGGATCTTTCTCTGTTTTCAACGGGTCAGTTTTCATTGAAGATGCTGTGTCCTAAAGGTTATAAACCGCTTGTATGAACATCGAATTTTTCATTTCCCTCAAAA
Source organism: Mellivora capensis (assembly GCA_004024625.1). Classification (NCBI taxonomy): domain Eukaryota; kingdom Metazoa; phylum Chordata; class Mammalia; order Carnivora; family Mustelidae; genus Mellivora; species Mellivora capensis. The sequence goes on along the minus strand of PISX010003494.1, from coordinate 112,900 downwards.
CTAGGATTTTGAAAAATCCCACATAAATATACTAGGACTTATTTCCAAAGGGCGAGGAAAGTTCTTTTTGAAGATTTAGCTCAGTGACAACATCACTTCAGCCTGATTATATACTTGGGGGTGACGCTGGAACTCACGTCACTGGCGATGTCCCGGGAGGCCTTGGCCGCCACGATTGGGATGGCATCGGCTCGCAGGTCATAGCCTTTCTTCTTTGCTTCCTCATTGGCGAGTTTATACAGAGTCTAAGTTTGGGCAAAAAATATATAGATACACATAGATGTTGACATTTATACCCCAAAATTGACAGGGGACTAAAATTATTCACTAAGTTTGACACAGGTAGGCGCCTATAATTATCTCCCACTGAGCGTTCTAAGCCTTTGCCCTGTCTGCTGAAGACTTAAAAATGATGCTTACATAGAACATTGCAGCTTTGTTTTTCATTGTAAAACTTGTGTGAAATTAACTAAATATAGATATTATCCACTGTTTCAAAATTTTTAGTTACAACCCATCAGTCAGTTTTGAAGAGAACTAAAAAATTAAGCTGAAACTCGTGCACCTAAGGTGGCAAAATGTGGATGAGAGGAAAGACTTGATTAACTGTTGATCATGGAAATTAATTCAATCCACACTGATTCTGCACCAGCTATGCTTTGACGGTGCTGGGTACTTGGGAATCAAAGAGGAGTTGGAGACTTCTTCCATCGTCAAGGTTTCTGGGAGAACTGATGGAAAGACTGGTGGACTGCAGAGAAGCTACCAAAAAGTCAAACCACGAGAGGTGATTTAACCATATCATTGACAAAGAGCTCCAGGGAGAAGCAATCAATTCTGAATTGAGAATCACAAAAGTTCTTGCAGAGAGACTGATCTTTGCACTGGACCTTGAGTGATGAGTGTGGTTTCAGGAGACTGGGATGGCAGTCAAGGCCAGAGGGCATTGCATGAATCAAAGCATAAGGGAGTGAAAGTGCAGGGGTGTCCAATAGAGTGGGGAGCAGTGCCAGGCACAAGTGGCAGGAAAGGACTGAGAAGAACCTAGAGTTGGTCTGAAGGCTTAGTGCTAAAATAAGTTTGTGCTTAATTCTATAGGAAATAGGAGACCATGCTTTGAGGAAGAATGACATAATCATGGGGCACCTGGCTGGCTCAGTGGGTTAAAGAATGACATAATCAAACTTGCATTCTATCTTCCTGTCCTAAATGAGGGGGGTGGGGAGGAATGCAGAAGACCTAAACTGAGAGAGAAAAGACAGGGAAAGCAGACTAGGCAGGTTAGGTCTTTGAACCAATAGCAACACTACAGCCTCTCTGAGCTTTTGCAGCAAAGACAGAGCCCAGAATTCCACAAATGTTCAATGGCCAGTTACAGAGGCTCTTTGTCTTCTGAAATTCCTGCACATACAGTATATGCTTTCCTTTATACAGGAAACAACACGGGAGCCATATCAGAGGCTTAGCTAAAAAAAAATTCACTCCCTTTTGCTTTGCAAGTAGGACTTGATGTTTTTTGGTTTTGGAGACAATGAAGAGTTAGTTACATAAGCACTAAAATTATAGTTTGCACTCACCAAAATAAAATGACTTAAGATGGTAGCTCATCTAGCTACATTCTCTAAGTTATATCCTGCAGAAGAGTGATATACGGTTGACTTATACCTTCAAAGAAACAATATTTTCTTTGCTGGTAGCACAAAGCTGGGAGAAATAACTAACACATCAGCTGACAGAAAAATCAGATTCACAAACATCTACAGAGGCTTACACAAGTAGGCTTAATCTAGGGAGAGGAAACTGCAGAGAGATAAATGTCAATCTTTAAATCTTTGAATTCCTTTTAAATGGAATTTAAATTGCCAAATGTATAAATGCAGGATAGAGGAAACCTAGCTTAAGCCCATGCAAAATGTCTTGGGGTTTTAATCGAGCCCAAGTTGCACGAGCTCCAGCAATGACAGAGCTGCCGGGGTGTCGAGGCCCTGTGTGCAGAATTAGAGGTCAAATGTCCAGAAATGAAAAGAAGATGTCAACTGTATTCTACACTTGCAAGATTTTGTTTGGTTCAGAGGGTCACATTCTAGCAGGGATGTCATGTGAGGAATGCCCAGCAACTGGGGATCGCTGGATTAGAAAGAGAACCTGGGGTGAGGGGGCAAGAGAGGCACCACAGTAGTTACCCTCATCTCCACAGAGTTGGCAGACACTGGTTTTGCAGAGCCTCAGAGGACTAGGAAGGTCTGCAGAGAGGACGCCAGTGACTCTGCATCAGAACCATTTCCTCACGGAATTTTCCAGAACAAATGGGCTCATTTACAAGATAAACTCCTTGTCACTGAGAACACTTAAGCAAGGGCAGGATGACAACCTGCTGGGTGGGACTCTTGGCGTAGAAGAGAGGCTGACCTCTCAGCGTAAACATCCATGGGTCTGATATGGGGGCACATGGCCCTATGCTCACAGAAAGTGAAAAGGAATGGGCTCATTAAATACCCTGGTGGGTCCTCTCTCTGTTTCTGTTTCTTTCACTGGGTTATTTGATAATACTGTGATTTTAGTCCTTGACTTAATTTTATAAATTAAAAATCTTAAATCTTGACTTTAAACTACAATTTGGAAAAAAAAATCCTCTATGGAAAATATATCTAGCACAGCAATACAGCACAAGGAGAAGATAAATGTATATTTAATCTACTGTTAATTTCCTAACTTTAAAAAATTAATAAAAGAAAAAGTTCTGATTAATTTTATGATTATTGCTTAAATCATTCGTTCTTATTATTTCACTTCATAAGTGATAATTTGTAGTACTTGAAGTTGTTTTTTTTTTTTTGTAGTACTTGAAGTTTGACGTTTAGGATGGGAATTGAGAAATGCAAGAGGTGCTATTTACATGGAGCAAGAAAATAGGATCCTTTATAAGGTTGCTATATAATATTATATCACCTTGGACAGATTTAACTGAAATAAGACACTGAAAATTCATAGAATTAGTATCTGCCCCCACCTCACTGTAGTTGATTTTGTTCATTCTTGCCAACATAATTTCTGGTGTGTCTGGCATGATGTGGACCTGGGTCTTGTCTTTGTCCCAGGCTTCCGTGTATAAACGCTATCAAAGGAAATAGATAATGTCATCAGGAGGAAAAAAAAATCAGTATACAATTAAGAAGAATCTCAGGGCCACAAAAACTTTATAAACAGAAATAACAAAAGGTTAAACATCTTATACACATGATGTATGATAGACACATCTTCAGGTAATTAGTTCAGAGAACAGATATTTAGTGCCTTATGATAATCTGAAATGTATGTTAAGAAAAGGAAATTGAGAGTATCTTTTATGCAAAGATAGTTTTCCATAAGAATATATCATTTTATCAAAACTGAAACAAATACTAAAATAACTATTAAATATAAGTGACACAGAGATAGATAGATACGGATGGATGGATAGATATCTTTGGTTGCTCAATGCTTGCTTGCATGCTTTTCTTGATTATGCTTCTTTTTCTTTGATTTCACTTTAGGAGTCCTACCTTGGTTCTCAGAAATTTGAAGCCTCACCTTATTCATGTTGATGGCATTATTCTTGGCTAACACTTGTTCCAAAGAATCAGTCACACTGGTAAATTTGAATTTGTCGGGAGGCTGGCGATAAATTTTATCACTCAAAATTTCAGTTGCCCTTTTGCATTTTTCCACATCCAAAGAGCCAATAGGAACCCAGCCGATGCCTCTCAACCATTGCAGATCTGACTTGTACATATTCTGTTGAGACAAACAGTCAATGAATATTTATCTTGGCATTGGGAAAACATTTTCATCTAAAGGATATGGAATAAAGAACCCTCTTGAAAATACAGTTGGATGGACAGTCTATCAGATAATACTTCTTTTTGTCTTGAAAGTTAAACAATTATTACTCACAAGGAAAGAAGAAATGCTACTCCTGCTTTGCAGGGCCTCATAACTTGGTGCCTTTTGCTACTTTCTCCAAGGGGTGTTAATTCACTGATTTCCTACCTTTGCATGCCATTATGATCCTCATATACTCACATCACTCTGGAGGTCATAGGCCTGTCGAGCATGGATGACGTCATTCTGGTCAGGGAGGCACGTCCACTGGTGCAGGTAGTTCTTGTAGTCTATGTCACTGACTAAGGTCTGGCACTGCTTGGCCAGCACCAACCCCAGCATGTCCACTGGGCTGCTGAACTTGGTCTTCCACTTCTCAAAGTCCTTCTTGTACTCCCTGTCACTCTGGACCTTGGCCACATGCATGGACCACATCATCTTGGGGTCATCATGTATTGCTCGGGCACCAATGTGATGGCCAAGTTGCTGACGATAGCCTTCTTTGTACTTGTACTAGAAGAAGAAAAATCCTTGTGATCAACTGTTTTAGCTTTTAGTAAAAAGCAATTACTAGGGGCGCCTAGGTGGCTCAGTGGGTTAAAGCCTCTGCCTTCGGCTCAGGTCATGATCCCAGGGTCCTGGGATCGAGCCCCGCATTGGGCTCTCTGCTCAGCGGGGAGCCTGCTTCCTCCTCTCTCTCTGTCTGCCTCTCTGCCTACTTGTGATCTCTGTCTGTCAAATAAATAAAATCTTAAAAAAAAAAAAGCAATTACTAGGCCCCAATTTTCCTATTCATTAAAAATATAATGATTTCCTCCTGTATATAAATACATGTACTTTGTAAACAATTTAGAAAATAAAGTATATATGCATACAAAAAAATAACATTATTCTATCACTCAGTGTTAACCACCATAAAACCTCTTTTCATAGTGTGTGTGTGTGTGTGTGACAGAATAAAAGTAGAATAAGACCTACCTTTTCTAGTTATTATACAAGCATTCTTCTGTGTTATTAAATATTCTTTATAGATATGAATTTTTAATGGCAGCAGGTATTACACATTATATTGATACATTTTAATACTTTTAACCCTTCTATGATGGTTACTTCTCATATTTTGGAAAAAAAGACACAAATATATTCTTGACTTCATTGACTAATGAAATAGAAGGATAAAAGTTCCTAGAAATGTAAGTAAAGAAATCACTTAAAGAAAGTAAATATTGGCAACCAATCACCAGATACAGAAGCAAACACATGGTACGTGTGGATGGTTGCACAATGAATAGTGTGTCGTATTCATTCAGCCCTTGTAGGTTCATTGGTTCATGAAGCGTGAGTTAGTTTTGAATGAATCCTACGATGAGTTCAATTGTATATAAGAATTATCATGTGGAAAAGCCCAAAGGATGTCTGGACTACAGCCAAATAGCCAATGCTTTCATTTGGCAGGAAATGGACAATATTTTGAAATGCATATTGCCATGGACTCAATCACAGCTTTGTACTGAGAATTTTATTACCATGATTCTTACCTATTTATTTAGAAAAAAAGACTGTTGGCAAGAACTTTAACCTCGTAGCTTCCTTGTCCTACCATATAACCAGGAGACAGAAAAATCTTTGAGTCAAAGCGAGGGCAAAGAACTTGTTAGGTGCGCTTACCTCACTTGCAATGTCTCTGGAGGCCTTGGCCGCCCTGATAGGAATGGCATCCAGCCGCATATCATAGCCTTTCCTCTTGGCTTCTTCTAGGCCAAGTTTATATAGTTTCTGAAATAGACATAAATCATCATAAGTTTGATTTATAAAGTGCAGTGTAAGTAAAATATATCACGCGCCATGAATATATTGCTTACATCACTGTAATTTATTTTGTTTTGCTTAGCCAGTAAAACTTCAGGAGTATCTGGCATAATGTGGACAGTGGTTTTATCTTTATCCCAAGCTTCTGTATATAGGCGCTAAGGCAAAAAAAAAAAAAAGAAAAAGATGTGATTAGTACAGGCTAGTAATAAATAGAAACATAATTATTTTTTTTAATAATCTGGTTCTTAATGAGACTAAAGACCGTCTGTTCTGTGAGTTGGTATTTGTGACATTTTCAGGTCTAGATTCTCATATCAGTAAAATGCACAGCACTTACTTAAAAACCACTTTAATACCAAGCAAGAGAATTAAATATGATTTTTCTTTTATAGAAGTAAATGTCCATGTTTATACAGACACACTCTCTCTCTCTCACACACACACAAATACCCCCTTCAATTAAAGACAAGACTTACATGGTTCATGGTAATAGCATTGTTTTTTGCCAAAACCATTGGGATGGAGTCCATAAGGCTGGAGAACTTGAATTTATCTGGGTGCTGACGGTAAATGTGATCACTCAAAATCTGGGTAGCTCTCTTATTCTTCTCATCCTCCAGAGAACCACTAGGTAACCAGCCAATACCTCGTAGCCACTGAAGGTCGGACTTATACAAATTCTGAAATTACAGGTGACAAGCTGCTTAACATAAGCATAAAAATATGCCCCTAAAGAAATAAAATTATATATTATATATTTTACTAGACTATAGATATTTAAATGCTTGAATTCTTGGGAAATTTACAAATTTTGGTATGTGTTCTGAAGCAATGCAATAGTCAAATTAGAAGCATATTTTGGAAAATATTTTATTTTAGATAATATTTTAAATAGTAGCACATAGAGAATGATCCAACTTTTCTAGATCAGAATATTAGGGGCTTTAGCCAAAGCAATGAGGGTTTTGTTGGCTCTTTGTGGGATAATGGTGCATCCAGATATTTAGGGGACTGGATGGGGCATGGGCATTAATCTAGAAACACAGAACTCAGTTGTGTAAACTCAACTCGACTTACTTTAGGGAAAATTTTCTTCTTAGGAAAACAGACATGGTATTTAGTTAGCCAAAGGAAAATCTTAGACTCACATCGCTCTGGAGGTCATAGGCCTGTCGAGCATGGATGACGTCATTCTGATCAGGCAGACATATCCATTCGTGTAGGGGATGTTTGTAGTCTATGTCACTGACTAAGGTCTGACACTTCTTGGCCAGCACCAACCCCAGCATGTCCACTGGGCTGCTGAACTTGGTCTTCCACTTCTCAAAGTCCTTCTTGTACTCCCTGTCACTCTGGATCTTGGCCACATGCATGGACCACATCATCTTGGGGTCATCTTTGATGTCCCGGGCTCCAATGTGGTGGCCAAGCTGCTTGCGAAAGCCTTCCTTGTACTTGTACTGAAGAAAAAAAATATTCCTTGATCCTTATAAGATTAACTTATGTTGCAATTACAAAGCACATGAACTCTACATATTTCACAAAGCCTAGAGAGCCACATATTTAAGATACTTGTAGGAAAGGTTAAAGGCTAACTCCAGGTACAAATGTCACACATAATACATTTCATACAAATTCCAGCTACAAATACCTCATCCCACACTACATCTTTGGGATCATTCCACTCTGTTTTTTTTTTTTTTAAAGATTTTATTTATTTGTCAGAGAGAGAGAGAGAGAGAGAGAGGGAGCACAGGCATACAGAGGGGGAAGCAGGCTCCCTGCCAAGCAAGGAGCCCGATATGGGACTCGATCCCAGGATGCTGGGATCATGACCTGAGCCGAAGGCAGCCGCTTAACCAACTGAGCCACCCAGGCGTCCCGATTCCACTCTGTTTTAATTTGTTATTCCTTGGAAGATTTTGTTCAATTTAAGATTAAATTGAAACGGCTTTAAAGTGATAAATTGTAATCAAATCAATATAAACAATGGATAATGTCTTACTTCACTGGCAATTTCTCGGGATGCTTTTGCGGCTTTGATTGGTATGGCATCAAGAGGAAGATCGTAACCTTTTTTCTTCAATTCCTCATAACCCATTCGGTAGAGTTTCTGTTAAGAGATGAAGATCACTTTGGGAAAAGCTGTTTTCCATAAACAACTGCAGCATAATGAATGCAATGTGCTAAATATTTTAAGAGTCCCTGAAATAGTATCTGCTCTAGAATACTCAAATGTAATTGGAAATTATGCCCATTGATTGCTAATGATCCTATTTTAAACTTTAAAGCTCTTCGATTACGCAGATCAACATAATTAAATTTCAGCTCTTCCCAAATACTTCTGAGAATGAGGCAGAAGTAAATTGATAGAGAAATGAAATAAAATATCATTTAGGTGCTGTTTTCCAATTAACTTTGAGTGTTTCATTGGAAGTTTTTGTTAGATGAGAGTAATGCTTTTCGTGGGGAAAAATTATGCCTAATGGGCTGTCTCTTTCACACAGCTAACAGGTTGTAAAATAGCCTATTTTACAATACAGAGCTGTCCGTAGTAGGGTCTGCATCTGGAGGTAAGAAACAAAATCCTTCATAATTTTTTAAATCTAAGATTTTTTGGAGGAAATTTAAATTTTCAATATAAAAGCTCAAGTGAAATACTTTTCTTCAGATTTGTTACATAATGAAATATCTGAGAATACCATTTAATGCACTTTATTCTGAAACCAGGTTGTTTAAAATGACTTTTGATCTTGGAATGTGTCCATATTTTAGTCATTTGTGGCATTATTCTAATACATTACTTAATGTTGAAGCCTTCCTATTAGAGTTTAGAATTTGTTTTTAAAATATTTAATTTTTACATCTACAGATTTCAGGAGATTCTGCTATGAGGACAATAAAAATAAAAATGGAATTCTCCTGCATGGGTTTTTTAATGTTCATTCATTTGAAATTTCATTGAATTCTGTGTGTATTGGGCACTATACTAGCTAGGCACTGTAGGCCCAATACGAATTGTCTCTGACCCTGAGGAGCTCCCATTCATACAGGGAAGAGCAATATAAACCATTATATTATGATGATATGTGTCATAAAGGACTACAAGGAACAGACAGCACAGACCCCCAACTCTGCCTGAGACCGGGAGTGCCAATTATTTTGATATTCAACCTAAAAACCGCTAAATAAGGAATCTAAGTCACATGTAGTTTATTAATCAAAAACATTCAGACATGCAATTTATTTCCAATTCTTTGCCTTAGAAGCAATTAAAAGCTTTCCGAAAAACATGAATTTGGAAACTTACATCACTTGTATTGATTAAGTTTGCTTTAGCTAGAATAATGTCAGGTGTATCAGGCATGATGTGGACTTGAGTCTTGTCCTTGTCCCAAGCTTCTCTATAAAGTCTCTAAAATGAGAAATAAGAGCTTTTCAGTGGTTTCATTCAATTAGTGAATGACATCATAAACTTCAAGCAGGATCACTGAATTCATCTGAATTAGGCATTTTAACTGACAGCATAAGCAGATAACATGAACAGAAAATAAGTAGGTTTTTTTTTTTTAGTTGTCTGGGATATAACTATCTTTCAAAATATAAAGTATGGATTACCTTCTCAAGGTTACAAATAACCCTGCCCATTAGAGATCAATCCAAGTAATGAGAGTTTCTGCCATGATCATCAAATAGAGAAGTTCTCCATCTGATTATAAAGGTCTCCCTCACTGTTTAGCTGGGAGATAGTCCTTCCCTTCTCAAAAAATGACATATTTGAGGTATATTTAGAAATTAGAGTCACATTCCCTATGCATTTTATTATTTATGGCTCTAATAATTTGGGTGGATTAGGACCCCAAGAGAATTTTGTATGGAATTTATCAATATGTCTTCTATGTCCCCAGAGCCATCTGCTATCTTTCTTCTGTAGAAGACAAGACGACCCAAACAAAAATTTCATTGGTTTACTAAAACAAGGGGTTGAAAGTTTGACGAAAAACAGAGACCTGTCAGAGAATCTCCTCACAAGACACTTATCAATTACAAAAGATAAAATATTAATTTGACAGTGGAGAAACCTCTCCATACCATTTTAGCTAAGTGATCAAAAATCAAATGATCAGTATTGGAACGAAAAGGTATCACGGACCACCTGATAGGACATACAGAGGAGGGTACTACATGTGATGCCCTGCTAAAAGTACAAGACCTGAATCAAATCATGAGGAAACAATAGACCCAAACTGTTGAAGATTCTGCAAAACAACTGGCTTATGTTCTTCCCAGATGTCAAGGACTTGGAAGACAAAGGAAGAGTGAAGAGCCAGTCCAGATTAAAGGAGACTACAGATACCACAAGCAAATGCAGGATGTGATCCTGGATTGGATTCTGGATCAGAAAATAGTTTTTATTTTGTATAAAGGACATTCATGATAAAACTGAATAAATTCTATGGACTAGCATTGTTTCAATGCTGATTTCCTGATTTTGATCATTGTACTGTGGCTTGATAAGAGAATGTTCTTGTTTTCAAGAAATGCACACTGAAGTATTTAGGGATAGAGAGGCATCAATGCAGCAACTTACATATATACAACAGAAAAAAACAGGAAAAAAGAAGCAAGTATAACTAATGTTAACAATTGGGGAACTGGGATAAAGAAAGAGATATGCATGCATAATTATATTTATATATGTATCATATATATTTAAATTATTTGTACTATTTTTGCAACTTTTCTCTATGCCTGAAATTATTTCAATATAAAAAATTTGAGAAGTCTCATTGGTTCCTTGGACTTGTCAGTTTCCCCTTGAGGCACTGAGTGTGGATTACAGGGGTTGATGCTTTTCTCCTTCCTGCACATGCACATAACCCACAGAAGCTAAGACCTTCAGGACCAAAACAAAGCAAGGCTTGTCAATTTCCACATATGTTTATCCTGGTTCTGTACTAACCTTTCTGATTAAGATGAGAGATTCTCAACCTCAGCATTATTGGTATTGTATACTGGAGGATTCCTCGTTGAAGGGACCCTGTCCTGTATGTTTCTAGAATGTTTAGCAGCATCCCTGACTTCTATCCACTAGATGCCAGTAGCATGCCACCCTCAAGTTGTGACAACTGAAAAGGTCTCTAGGTGTTGCTAAATGTCCCTGGTTGAGAACCACTAAGTTGGACCATTTCTTTAGTGGTGTCATTTTCACCACAAACCTGCCCCACCTCCCCGAAAAACAGAAAATACTAATATTTGTTTATCCTGAGATACATGTATTGGTTTATTATTCAAAGGAGAGGGGTACTTGGGTGGCTCAGTCGTTAAGCATCTGCCTTCAGCTCAGGTCAGGATCCCAGGGTCCTGGGACTCAACCCTGCCCCGGGCTCCCTCCCAACAGAAAGCCTGCTTCTCCCCCTCCCACTCCCCCTACTTGTGTTCCCTCTCTTGCTGTCTCTCTCTCTGTGAAATAAATAAATAAAATCTTTTTTTTTTAAAGATTTTATTTATTTATTTGACAGAGATCACAAGCAGGCAGAGAGGCAGGCGGGGGTTGGGGAGAGGGGAGGCAGGCTTCCGGCAGAGCAAAGATCCTGATGCAGGGCTCGATCCCAGGACCCTGAGATCGTGACCTGACCTGAAGGCAGAGGCTTAACCCACTGAGCCACCCAGGTGCCTTTAAATAAATAAAATCGTAAAAAAATAATAATTTTTTTTTTTTAAAAGGAGAAACAGCAGGCTCAAGGATCCATGTGGCCCTTTTCTGAGGCTTAGGGTATCTGTACCTCTGCATTCCTACAACCAGGGCATACTGCTGAAGAGGTCTGTCCCAAGGCATTTTTAATGTTGATAAATTTCATGATTGAAGGTTTATCTCTTGTCCACTTTATTAGTTCAGAGCTCTGTACACAGCTCTGTTTCATGGAGAAAAGAGAAACTTGGATTTCAAAGGGGGAGCTATTTTGCATAAATTTGTTGCTTTATTTGTCGGCCTGTTGGGTTCAAATTACCGTCATAAAAAAAGAAGAAATGAAAACCTGAATATTTATAATAAAGCTGACAGGTCAGCATTTATTATAAATTTTGGATACAAGAATTTGCAAGAAGCCTGTGAAAGGTTGATTGGGAAGAGAGGAGCTACAATTTATCAAATGCTTACCATAAGCTGGTTATGAGCTTTATAATTAAACTAATATACATGATTGGTGTAAAATATATAGAAGTAATCAGATCCTTCTAAGACCCAGACAATTATTACTATGTATCAATTTAAACTTTCTTACCAGTTCCCAAATCTCAGTGCACATAATTCAACTTTCTGTAATTTTCAGGGTTATGCTTCTCACTGAACAATGATAAGTACTCTTTCTCTTTGCATAGAATTACTCTACATTGCTATCTTTTATTTATTTAATTCAATAAATATTTAGAATTACATGCCACACACTGGTATCAGTGCTGGAGAGGGAAATAAGTTGAAGATGGGATATATACACACATACACAAACATGTATATATGTATGGTATTACCTACTTGTCTTGACTTGGCTAAGCTAAATGTATTATAAAAGTTTGGCAGAAAATACACTCTTTATAACATTTCTGTTTGCCTGTGCAAATTACTCAAAATATTGCCCTTTCATACACTTTACCCCAACAACAACACAAAGTCTGGGTCTTTAATACATTCAAGTTTCAAAGAAAAAAAAGTATGTTCAATAGCATTCTCATTTACAGGATGATCGGTTGGTTGGATGGATGGATGGATGGATAAATAAATAAATAAAGTCTTAGATAACGAAAATTGATACTAACACACTTTACATGATTCAGTATAGGGTAGTTGATAATTCAAATGAAGCAACCAACATTACACATCATGCTGTGTTGTGCTATGCTGTAGGATATGACGCCATGCTAGTCTACTAATTATTAAGCAAATGCTATTGAGCACCAACCAGTTATCAGGCACTATAATTTTTCTATTTATTTCTAAAGAGTTACTCACGTCACTCCTATTTTTGGCATTTGTCTTTGCCAGAACTATGTCCATGGCATCGGGAATGCTGGTGAATTTGTTTCTATCTGGGGGCTGACGGTATTTCTTCTCACTGATGATTTCTGAAGCCCGTTTGTTCTTTTCTGCCTCCAAAGAACCCAGGGGACTCCATCCTATGCCTCTTAGCCACTCAAGGTCAGACTTATACAGATTCTGTGAAAATACAAAGCACTCCATCAAAGCCTCATCCTCATTTGGACCCTTGACTCAAGTGATTCTACACATTACAGATGCATTTTATATTCACTAACAACTCCTCTTTCTACTTTGTCTCTCTGTGACCAAATGGCTACTCAAATAGTAAGATAAAAGCTATTCAATTAAATAGAAACTGACCTCACTCTGCAGTTGATAAACTTTTTTAGCTTGAATAACATCATTCTGGTCAGGCAGGCATGTCCACTGGTGCAGGTAGTTCTTATAGTCTATGTCACTGACTAATTCCTGACATTTCTTGGCCAGCACCACTCCTAACATGTCCACTGGGCTGCTGAACTTGGTCTTCCACTTCTCAAAGTCCTTCTTGTATTCTCTTTCACTCTGCATTTTGGCTACATTCATGGACAGCACAAGCTTTGGATCATCTTGCAGACTCCGGAATCCAATATGGTGGCCAAGTTGTTTGCGGTAGCCTTGTTTGTATTTAAACTGAAATCAAAGGAATCAGTTCTTTTATTTACATAAACAAAGATCAAGTGAAGCTCAACAATCTGAGCTTAATTAAAAGCTCAATATGCATTGTTGGCATGTTTGTTTTCCAAAACTGAAAAGAGAAAAGGGATGTCCATGTTAATTTAGTAAGAAATGTAAGAACTTACATAAAGGCTTCCAGAAAAAAAATGTAATGTAGTTGATTATCAGGGGAGGTTACGAAAATTCTAACTGGAGACAAAAATATATGGCAGGAGGTGCTAGACATTAGGTATGCAGACCTGAGGGTAACATTTGCACAATGCTCTTTTGATAGCCTTATGGGAGTGATCTGAAAATATGGGCTGAATGGCCAAGAAATAAGAAAGATTCAGGACTTGAGCAACAAGCCTCATGGTATAGATTAACTATTAAGCAGCAGGATTTTTAGTGGTTTGCTATGTGGTTATATACTATAATCTTGTCCTGTTCAGGATCCATATCTTCACGCACATGTAGCTACAAAAAGCTAAATACATTAGATTAGAAAGAGAATTCCACAAGATCTCAACATATTGCCAAGACAAGTCAAATGAACTACATAAATTTAAGAAAAGTGAAATCCACTATTTAGGTTTAACTGGGAAAAAACTGCATTAGTACTGGATGACAATTGTAATAGTAACAATAACAACAATAGTAATAATAGCATTTACTTGATGCTAGTTGCCTGGGCTATATTACACTTCATGGAGTTAGGTCCTACTCTCACTTCATACCCAGAGTCACAATTATATATATTATAAATACTCAGGAGTTTAGGCTGACTATAAGCTCAATATGGGCAAGCTGACAAAGCTGCTTATAAAATTAGTGTTTAAAGATTCGGCAGGGACACAGATAAAAACAAGTCAGAAGCTCATTTACTCTGGCCTGACCTCCTGTGACAGGGAAACACCACTAAATTTGGGGACAATATTTTGAGAAGGGTACTGAAAAAAATAGAACAAATCACAAGTGGAGTGACGAGCTTTTCGAGAGTCATGAATAATCAGAATACTGAAAGACTTATAAAACTAAAGCCAAGGAGAATAACTAAAAATGTGTAAAATGAAGAGATACCAGGTGGAATAGGAAATGAGCTACTTTGTGATGTTCTAGAATACAGACTTAGAGTTGATCAACAACATAATCAAGTTCAAAATAGAGAACTACATAATGACAACTAGAGATGATCCAACAAGGAAATGACCTGTCCTAAAGGACACAAAAATTCTTTTATGTGTAAATGTTCACAGACCAGACGACCACCTGTTGGAGATGGAGAGAAGGCAGGACACTGAGTGGGAGACTGGATTAAAAAGCTTTTGTGTTGTCTAACTAAATTCTATGATTCTAATTTATTAAATTAATTACTCATAAAAATATCTAATTTCCTTAATTTTTTAAAAGATTTTATTTAATTTATTTGACAGAGATCACAAGTAGGCAGAAAGGCAGGCGGGGGGGGCGGGGAAGCAGGCTCCCCACTGAGCAGGGAGCCCGCCCGATGCGATGTGGGGCTCCATCCCAGGACCCCGGGATCATGACCTGAGCTGAAGGCAGAGGCTTGAACCCACTGAGCTATACAGGTGCCCCTCTAATTCCCTTAAATTTTATAGAATATAAAAACCATTTGAGGAGCACCTAGGTGGCTCAGTTGGTTAAGTGTCCAGCTCTTGATTTTTGGCTCAGGTTATGATCTCAAGGTTGTAAGATTGAGCCCTGTGTCAGCTCTGCATTCAGCAGGGAGTCTGCTGGAGAGTCACTTTCTCTTCCTCACCCTCTGCCCCTCCCCCCATTCATCCTCTCTCTCTAAGATAAATAAATTTTTTAAAAAGTGTGAAACTAAGAGGAGATATAATTTCTACAATGATGAGAAAGTTCACATAAAGTAATTTTAGGGTAAGACTTCAGATGGTTCTAACTAATGGTTTCACACAAAGAAATCAGCTACTATCAAAAGTATAGTTAGGGATGCCTGGGTGGCTCAGTTGGTTGAACGGCTGCCTTTGGCTCAGGTCATGATCCTGGCGTCCTGGGATTGAGTCCTGCATCGGGCTCCTTGCTCAGCAGGGAGCCTGCTTCTCCCTCTGCCTCTGCCTGCCACTCTGCCTGTGCTCGCTCGCTCTCTCTCCCTCTCTCTCTGACAAATAAATTTTAAAAAATTTTTAAAAAAGTATAGTTAGGAAATCACTGATGCTACTTCTTCAATTTCTAAATAATCTTCACCTCATGGAGAATACATAACATTAAATGCTCCTGCGGGAACATTCAAGCATCATTACTGCTGTAGGTTCTTCAGCATGTTGATTCATTCTAGTAAGGAAGTGACCAGCAAGCCAGTGAGTGAGTAATAATAAATTATCTAATTAATTTTCCCACATTTCTGGAGTGCCACAAATTAATTGATTTAAAGAAGATCTTCCCTTCTATTCTTAGAATTCATTGCCAGATGCTGTCTTTACACAATTTTTCTCCAACCCAAGTCCTTGTCTTGTTTTAAAAAATTTAAAGATCAAAATTCCACTGGCATTTTTCAAAGAGCTGGAACAAACAATCCTAAAATTTGTATGGAACCAGAAGAAACCCCAAATTGCTAAGGAAATGTTGAAAAAGAAAAACAAAACTGGGGGCATCATGTTGCCTGATTTTAAGCTTTACTACAAAACTGTAATCACCAAGACAGCATGGTACTGGCACAAAAAGAGACACACAGAAAAGTGGAACAGAGAGTCCAGATATGGACCCTCAACTCTATGGTCAAATAATTTTTGACAAAGCAGGAAAAAATATACAGTGGAAAAATCTCTTCAATAAATGGTGCTGGGAAAATTGGACAGCTATGTATAGAAGAATGAAACTCAACCATTCTCTCACACCATACACAAAGATAAACTTGAAATGGATAAAAGACCTCAATGTGAGGCAGAAATCCATCAAAATCCTAGAGGAGAACATAGGTAGTAACCTCTTTGACATCAGCCACAGCAGCTTCGAACATAGGCAGTAATCTCTTTTTTTTTTAAAGATTTTATTTATTTATTTGAGAGAGAGGCAGTGAGAGAGCATGAGCGAGGAGAAGGTCAGAGGGAGAAGCAGACTCCCCGTGGAGCTGGGAGCCTGATGCGGGACTTGATCCCGGGTCTCCGGGATCATGACCTGAGCCAAAGGCAGTCGTCCAACCAACTGAGCCACCCAGGTGTCCCGGCAGTAATCTCTTTGACATCAGCCATAGCAACTTTGGAGACAAGATATGTCTTGTCTCCAAAGGCAAAGGAAACAAAAGTGAAAGGAAAGGAAAACAAAGGAAACAAAAGGCAAAGGAAACAAAGTGAAAATGAACTTTTGGGACTTCATCAAGATCTAAGCTTTTGCACAGCAAAGGAAACAGTCAACAAAACAAAGAGGCAACCCACAGAATGGGAGAAGATATTCACAAATGACAGTATAGACAAAGGGCTGATATCCAAGATCTGTAAAGAACTCCTGAAACTCAACACACACAAAAGAGATAATCACATCAAAAAAATGGGCAGAAGACATGAACAGACACTTCTCCAAAGAAGACATACAAATGGCTGACACATAAAAAAATGTTCATCTCATTAGCCATAAGGGAGATTCAAATCAAAACCACATTGAGATATCACCTTACACCAGTTAGAATGGCCAAAATCAACAAGAGAGTTAAGAACAAGTGTTGGAGAGGATGTAGAGAAAAGAGGAACTCTCTTATACTGTGGGTGGGAACACAAGTTGGTGGGGCCACTTAGGAAAACAGTGTGGAGATTCCTTAAGAAATTAAAAATAGAGCTTCCCTATGACCCTGCAATTGCACTATTGGGTATTTACCCCAAAGATACAGATGTAGTGAAAAGAAGGGCCATCTGTACCCCAATGTTCATAGCAGCAATGATCACAGTTGCCAAACTGTGGAAAGAACCAAGATGCCCTTCAACAGATGAATGGATAAAGAAGATATGGTCCATAAATACAATGGAGTATTATGCCTCCTTCAGAAAGGATGAATACCCAACTTTTGTATCAACATGGACGGGACTGGAAGAGATTATGCTGAGTGAAATAAGTCAAGCAGAGAGAGTCAATCATCATGTAGTTTCGCTTACTTGTGGAACGTAAGGAGTAACATGGAGGACATGGGGAGATGGAGAGGAGAAGGGAGTTGAGGGAATTTGGAGGGGGAGGTGAACCATGAGAGACTGTGGACTCTAAAAAACAAAATGAGGGTTTTGGAGGGGAGGTGGGTGGGGGGAGTTGGATGAGCCTGGTGGTGGGTATTAAGGAGGACACGTATTGCACGGAGCACTGGGTGTGGGGCATAAACAATGAATTCTGGAACACTGAAAAATTAAAAAATTAAAAGAAGAAAAATAGATAAAAAAATTTTAATAGATAGTACTTCCTCTGAAATTCCAAAGTCCTCTGAATTTTTTTAGTTAACTCTTAGATTTAACAAAATGACGTGTTGATCTATATGCAGAATATCAAAGTCAAATATTTGCAAAAATTTAACTAATCAATAAGAATTGTACCTAATTTATTCACCAAATTGATTACCCTTTCCAATCATAACTAGAAGTTGTCTTGGTGAATAAATATCCCCATTTTATGAAATTTGGGACCAAATATCCAACAAAAAGTTAAGCTCTCTGAAACTTAAACCTAAATTCCTGAAACTTCCTGAATTTTTTATGCCCCAAGGTAATTTATTATAATTACATAGATATAAGAATTGGTTAAATTAAAAGAAGTGGCATCTAATTTTTAAATATGTTCATATAAAAATTTATCAACATCAGGTCATTGAGGTTGATTTATTCTCTGGCACTTTGAATTTGTCTAAAATAGATAAATACAAAACAAATTATTTTCAGGCAAGCAAGGGAAAACTGAAATTTCTGGTTTCTTTGTAATGTCTAGAAACATTGCATCTTTGTATAATGGATCTTACAGGTCCTCTGACTCAACTTCTGTTTAGGAAGCTCTTATTTTGATACTGAATCGCTAAGAAAGAAAAGTGAATTTTCAGTAAATGAAGAGAGGAGGTAGGAGAAGATGAAGGGAATGGCATTACATTTTGAAAGGCAAGGCATGTCTGTAAAAGTAGTCACCAGCATGAAGATACCTGATTCAGATAAAATGTATCATAAAAGCCAAACAAGCCAAACTTACATCACTAGCAATGTCTGTTGAAGCTTTGGCCAACTGTACAGAAATTGCATCAGGTGGGAGATCATAGCCTTTTTTCAGAGCTTCTTCCCATCCGAGTTTATAGAGTTTCTGGAAATGAAACATACAATTTAGCATTACTCAGTAAATATTAGAACCCCAGTGGATTACTGAACAACAATTTACCCAGAGAGCAGGCATCAGATTCTATCATCTACCTTATCTCTAAAGATACGGATAAAACCAAACCAAGCTGTTTTAGGGAGCACTGACTTAGCATTACAGGATCTTGCTTCAGTTTTCTGGCTCTGAGAATAGGCTCAGTTACAAGAGACACAGTACAGTTTTAGAATAGCTTTTCTGCTCAGACACCATTTGGACGTATCAAGTATATCAGGTGCTTTCTCCCTGTGTTAAGTGCAGTCTAGACTCACTGTTTTAGTCACAGATGTTTAAATAACTGGTAACCCAAAAAAGGAAACAAAATTTTGATAATCCAAGTGATAAAAGTAATAGATACTGATGTACCTTTTACGAGGTACAATAAATGAATTAATCTTTATGAATGAAATTTATTAAAATTTTGCACCTGTGTTAAAACTGAATACTAACAAAAAAAGTTGAAAGTCATCCAGAACTTACTATGTGCCAAGTACTGCGTTGAGAGCCTTACATGGAAATTTCTCATTTGGTCCTCATCAACAATTCAATGTCATAAGCACTATTATGGTCCTAATTTTAGGGATGAGGAAACTAAGGCTTAGACCCGATGTTATGTAACTCATAAATGGCAAAGCCAAAAACCCATACCAGGTCTGTCTGATGCAATTTTTTCTTTCAACAATTATCTATTGATTTCCTTCTCTGTGCCAAGTACAATGAATACAAAGAAAACCAGCACAGTACCTGTCTCCACAGAGCACAAGAGTCACAGCTAAAGCTCTTGCTTTTAATCACTATATTATGCAGCATCTCTAACTTGCCAGTTTAAGTCATTCATTTTTATTACTTTGGTATTTTCATCACTTATTTACCATTACATCATTTAAAAAATTTAATTAGTTTCAAGCCAAATTTTTTATAGCTTTACCTGACTATACAGAGTTTGATTCTGCTTGGCTTGTAAAATATCAGGTGTGTCTGGCATCACATGAATCTTGGTTTTATCTTTGTTCCAGTCAACGGTATATAAGTACTAGGAAGTTAGGAGAAAAAAAGACATTTGGTTTTCGAAGGACAAACAGAAAAGAAAAAAATGTAACAGAGCATTTGAATTCACTCAATTTGAATTAGATTAAATTTAGTAACTGAAGTGGTATATGACTCAGAAAAGACACCAAAAACAAACTCAGATTTTTTTAAAAAATCATATTTTTGGATATTTCCTATCTTCTAGAATTATTTGAAAGTTTTTAGTATATGATAATTTTAAAAAACAAAATATTTTAAAGAAATAAAATAAAAAGATTTCTAACTCAATTTAGAAGGTCAGGGGGAAATAAAAATAAGAAGTAGACAGAAGAAAATGATGTAGGGACATGCTCTGGAACAGTCTGTCACTCCCCAGAAACAGAGCACCCAAACCAGATTTCCCAAACATGACCAGGGGTTACTAGCCCTGCCTTGCTGGGAGCTGTAGGGAAGGACAACTGTATAGAAGGATGGCTGTCTACCTTGTTCATGGTTTGCGCATTCTGTTTGGCAAGAACCATATCCATGGAGTCATTCAGCTTCTTAAACTGGAAGTTGCTAGGATGCTGGCGGTATTTCTGATCACTGGCATATTCAGTTGCCTTCTTGGCCTTCTCCACTTCTAGGGAACCAGCTGGACTCCAGCCAAGCCCTTTGTACCACTCATTGTAGTCCTGCTTGTATTCATTCTATAAAAAGAAGAGACAAATTCCAATTTGCCTTTTCAATTACTCTAATCAATTCAGACACAGAAGTGCAGCATTGAAGACTGTGATCTCCATTCCCATGCTAGGAATCCAAACATCACCCAGAAAGAACAGAGACTTACATCACTCTGTATGCGGTTCATATTCCTGCTCAGCTCAATGCTCATGGCATCTGGAAGGAGGATGTACTTGTGAATCAAATGCTTATAGTTGGTGTTGGTGATGTTGGCTTGGGCATCCTTGGCAGCCGTGACACTGAGCATGTCAGCAGGGGTGTGGTAGCTGGTCTTCGTATTCTCATAGTTTCTCTTGTACTCCCGATCAGACTGCATCTTAGCCACTTGCATGGAATGGACTAATTTGGGATCATCCTCAAGGCTGCGGAAGCCAACCATCTTCCCCCTCTCCTTTTCATAATTGTATCTGTATTTATACTGTGAAAAAATTAGTTTGTCAGAGCAATTCCCTTGACTAGAAACATTCTAGTATCAACAGTCTATTTCATAAAAAGTGACACTTGTGTGAGGTGTGTAAGCCTGACGATTCACAGACCTGTACCCCTGGGGCAAATAATATATCATATGTTAATAAAAATAATTAAAAAAACTAAGGACATAAGAATGGAAAAAAGTGATACTTGTGTAGAATTCTACAGTTTATAAAACATGCTTTTCACGTTTGTTTGTGTAACTTGATACTCACAACTATATGTTGTGAGGGAGACAGCAAAGTTATTATTACTGCCCTCCCTACCCCATTTTACAGATGAGTAACCCAGAGAGGGGAGTGACATGCTAAGGTCACTAAGGACTAGAACCAAGAACTTAACGATGATATTCCACACTGACTTCCACACGTACTCTGTTGTTAGGATTAGAGATTTTTAGCAGTTGATAACAGTACAGCAAATGAGAGAAAAAGGCAGAATGTTCTAAGCAGTTTACTACTGCCCTAAGAAATCAGCCAGCCAGGCTTTTACTGCAAAAAATAGGCTTAGTGTATGACATACACAGTATCATTGTAGAGTAGCTTTATAGTTGTGGATCTCCTTTTCCTTTAAGACTTTCTATACCGGTATAATGGGGAAGAAATTTTACTATTTATCACTCAACTTCTTTCTAGAAAGGGAGGATCCTGATACATGGAAAACTTATTCTGCCTATCTCCTGTGAGTTTGAGTGTGCAAGTTAGCGGGGAGGAGAGTCAGGGAGCCGAATTACCCCAGAATAGAGGGAAAGGAATTTTGAGATTTCAGGGTGATGTGGTAGTGGCATAGAGATGGACAGGTAGGAAAGATGAACAGGCACAGAATATGAGAGAGAAAGTGTCACTGCGGGGGAGGGGGGCGAGGGGCTAAGGAAAGAGTACTCTGAAATGTGTTCCCCCCATTACCCTCAAATCACACGGTAGTCACTGTGAGAAGATTTCTTGCAGAAACAACCAATGACAGAACTGAGTTTTGTACAGGTTAGTTATGTTATGGGAGTGGTGAGCTGGCACACCAGCTGTCTGGAAGGAAAAAGCCCTGATCTGTCATGTTTCTCAGTCTCTGTCGTGTAAATACTCCCACCATGGCTGGTGTCAAGCTACCAAGAATTTAACAACTGGCTTGCAAAACTCCTGATTATTTAATAATCAGCTGTCATGAGTCCAAAAGATCAGCATCCCAAGCACAGCATTTAATGAGACATCCTGCTAGGAAGAGACTTCCTAAGAGGCAGGAAGTAAGAACAACCCAAATCTTTCACCAAGAAAGCTTGGTGAAGGGCTTTGGATTTCTACAGGCCATAGCGCTGGGGATGGAGTTCAAAGAAAATTCACCTACATCTCATGAGCCAGGGAGAGCACATAGATATGTGGTCATAATGTGGTTAGCATTCTCTTTTTGTTTTTGTTTTCAGAAATACCAGAGAAAACAAAAGACCAAACCTAAAAAGCATTCACAGAATACAAGGAGGCCATTGTTAGCAGGTACACTTCCCCCCTGTATCTTTTCCACTGAGTGTTTCCAAAACTCAGCCCTTACTATTTTGGTAAATTAGGAAAAACCCCAGTCAGGTGAATGTTTTCCTTCAGACTTACATCACTTGCAATATCTCTTGAGGCTTTAGCAGCTTTGATAGGAATTGCATCAGTTCTGAGATCATAGCCTTTCTTTCTAGATTCTTCCAAAGAAAGTTTGTAGAGTTTCTGAAAAGAGAGGCAAAGGAATAATGTTCTTCTAAATAGGAAAGCCTGGGTTTATTTGAAAAGAGTAAACTAGCACTGTGGTATCGTTTTTGAGAATGCTGCATTGGTAGTTTGATGGATAAATGTTCTTATAAATAACAAAATTGTGTTTGAAAAAAGTCTGTTACACACCCTAACATATCTTCAGGAAACCATCGGAAAAAGTAAAACTTAATGGTTTCCATTAGGTTATAAATATGTTTAAAAATGTGAAAGCCCAGTAGATTTGCACTGATACATTTTTATCAATTAAAAGTCAAGAGAAGACTAGAAAACAACCATACTCTTACATCAAAAGTAAACTTCACTATTTTGCAATCAACACTTTTATTTATGTAACTGTGTGGATTCTACAATCCAAAAATAAGTCATCAACCACAAATCCCTGTATAATTCAGGGAAAAGAGAAAACACTGGTAGGATTAGAGATTTCCTAGCAACCATGGTTAGGTTGAGAAAGAAAGTGAAATAAAACACGCATTTTCTAAGTGTTGAACATTCCTTGTTATGGATCTTGCCCCAAATTCTTCAAAATGTTCTTCTTCCCTTCCCACTTAACTTTTCCCCAAGACCCCTTCTTTAGGACCATCTCAAAGCCTTGGTAGAGAGACTCCAGGAACCAGGTCCTGGGATTCTCACTTCCTTTTTCTGTTTTGGAGCCCCCAAGCCCTTTTCTTCCTGCCAAGTCTCTTAGTTTGAGAGGAGTACCCGCTCCTAAACAAAACCCAGCTGCCCTTCAAATTCCTAACTGCAGGGCCCACATCCCATCCACAGGCCAGCTCCAACTCTTAGCAAAGCAAGATTAGAAAGAGAAAGATGCTCCTTTGTGTATTCCTACTCTTATTTTCAAAACATTCATTCTTATAATTGAGAGACATTGATTAGTTTATACTGGTTCAAATAAACCACGGGGAATTATACTTACATCACTCATATTAATTGCATTTGCCTTCGCCAAGACAAACTGGGGGATATCAGGCATAATGTGGACTTTGGTCTTATCAGCCTCCCATGCTTGTTTGTAGAGGTGCTGGAAAGTTTTTTAAAAAAAGTGAAAGTTAGTATTTAAAAATCTTAAAAGGTGCTCATTTTGTGTGTGTGTATATGCTTACATATATATATATATATATATATATATATATATATATATATATATAAAATTGTACATAAATACCAATATTTTATTTTTATTAGCTAGATCTTATTTTTTCAATTTAAATGGAAAAGGTACTAATTCAAAGAAGACAGCAGAGAGGATGTAAGATGGAAAGTAAGATGATGCCAAGATGAGAACCATAGGAAGAGCAAATGCTACACTGAGAGATGTCTTGGTGATCATCAGTTGAATCCTCTTATTGCAGAGTCGAGAAAATCATAGCCCAGAGAAGTAATACACCTTGCCTAAAGACACACAGCAGGTCTGGGCCATCATTTCCACAACTCTGCAAGAAGAGGCTGATGATTCTTATCTTGGTATCATTATTCTGAAATGATTAATAAATCATTGCACTGAAAAAGAAATAAAAGGTTTAACATCTAAAAAATAAATGTGAGCTTATGATAGTTTAAATACTAAATCTTAAAAGGGACACTGAGATCTGTGCCTTGTCTTTTAGGCAAGTCCCTGTCCAAGAGATCAGTCATCTTGACAAACCAGTTTTCTCTCTCAGAGGACTCCAAGGGATTTACTCAGACACTTAGCATAAAACAGCTCTCTCTAGTGCAAGTAGGACCATCACGTTCTTCAACTGCTTAATGTTAAAGTCCAAATAACGTTTTTCTTTCTTTTTTTTGCTAATCGGCAGCATTTCAAATTATGATCCATACAATATAACCAATGTTCCTGCAATTATTTTATTATTTATAACTTAAAAAACCAAAGTTCAAGGTGGATATGCTTTTTGGTCTTGATATCTATCATGGCTAATAAATTTAAAAATACAGTAGGGCTTTTCTAAAGGCTGGAAAAATTAATGACCCAAGGAACTACTTGTGGAGAACAACTGCTCTAGTGATTTGCCCAGAGAAGGTCCTGCTTCGGAATGCCGCTATAGCCACAGGATCGAGGAGTCTCCCTTGATTCCATTACAGCAGCTAGGAAACTGGAGTGGATCCCAACACCCAGCTGTCAGGCAGATAATCTGCTGATTCAGTGTTGTGAACTTCTACTCAACCTCACCTTAGACAAACAAGACTTCTTTCAAAATTTGCATGAAAAGAAACGACTCGTATTTATTTTCTTATGTCTCTTGGACACAGTGGTTCATTGAACATTTAGGGCACCACTAATTAGGACTAGTTTCCATTTTTTTTTTTTTTTATCCACAAGTCCCTTTTTCAAAGCTGAATGAACATTGATTGTGATGCCCTAAAACTATTATCAAAACCTGTAGATCAAATGTAAGAAGGCCTGGCATTTTCCTGGTGTACAGGAAATATTACAGTATAGAAAGACTCACTTCATTCATATTTTTTGCATTATTCTGGGCCAAAACCATGTTCATTGAGTCCATCAAAGTGGAATACTTCAAAGTGTCTGGGTGTTGGCGGTACTTCTTTTCACTGATTATCTCCATGGCTTTCTTGTTTTTCTCAGCCTCCAGTGAGCCCAGAGGGAGCCATCCAATGCCCTTCATGAAGTCAACGTAGTCAGCTTTGTACTGATTCTGCAAAAGAGAAAATGTTCAGGGATCAGAAGAAACCAAAGCTATCAAGAACCAGGCGTGGGTATTCAATATTTCCTAAGTTCCACTTTGGTTTTCAACCAATAGTATATCGAACTCCAACCATTTTTGTCCCTAAACATTTTTTTTTTTACATTTCTTTGCATGAGAAATTAAAAATAAGTAGTAATATCTTTATGATTTTTTTTTCCTAAATGCCTTCGTAAGGAAAAAATGTTAAGAAATACCAACTAGTGGGACGCCTGGGTGGCTCAGTTGGTTGGACGACTGCCTTCGGCTCAGGTCATGATCCCGGAGACCTGGGATCGAGTCCCGCATCGGGCTCCCAGATCCATGGGGAGTCTGCTTCTCCCTCTGACTTTCTCCTCGCTCATGCTGTCTCACTGCCTCTCTCTCAAATAAATAAATAAAATCTTAAAAAAAAAAAAAAGAAATACCAACTAGATTAGCTATCATGTGACTGCGATCTCGAGAAAGGTGACTATGCTTTCTTTTTTCATTCTGACAATCTCTATTTTTTAAATTTGTGCTTTTGGCCTGTATACATTGTTTTAATTTAAGTTCAATTAACCAACATATAGTACATCATTAGTGGGTTTTTTTTTTACATCATTGGTTTTTAATGTAGTGTCCAATGATTCATTAGTTGCATGTGATCTGATGAGCACTGAGTGTCAGTCTAAAATTTTTAGAAAAATTCCCCAAGTTTCCTTGGTTGATAGATGACTCACCAGGACTCCGATTCTCTATTTCATCATAAGCTTTGATCACTCACCATTGTTACAATTCCCTTGGGTATGCCAGAAACCTCACTGGTATTCTGTACAAATTTTGCTTTTTTCCTCTTAATACTGATACTTTCCTCTACAACTCTTCCTTGGTGCTTTAATGTGGGCACTATGTACCTGCTTAGGAATTAAGAGCTCAGCTCTTACATTCCTAAAGAGAAACACGGGCTTGGCGTGACCTGCCTTTGGCTCATAATTTAAATTCTTTTCTCCCAGCTGCCGAATAAATGGCCTCTACAGCTAATTCTTGCTTCTACTCTGTGCCTTCCTTACATTTGTTCCAAGAACTTCCACCTCCTCAGTGTTTCATCAGCAAGTAATACAAGCAATTGCTTGTATTGGGGTTGGAAAAAGTGGAACAAACGCGGGTTAGGAGTGAGGGGCAGGAGCAAGCAAGGAGTCGGACTTCCTGACTTTCGTCTTACTTGTTTACCAGGAGCTTCTGTTTCTGCTTCTGACTCTCTTTGCTCAACATGTTTCCTTCAACATGTTCTCTGAAACAAGTTTTCATTTGCCCTAGCTGAATCCAGCATCCCCCAATCCTCATAGCAATAATGGTAGAAAATAAGACTTTGGTGTCTAGAATGTATCACCCCCTTTTGTTAAAAGAAACAAACTCTACTTAAGGTAAAAAATAAACAACTTGCTGGGAAATTACACATGAATTTCTTTCAGGAGTTTAAAAAGGTCCTCATTTAGGGTCATTCCTGATTTGCTTATTAACTATAGTCAGTGTTCTGCAAATGATGTGGCTGTCACGTACATCACTTTGAATCTGCATCATATTTTTGGCCAATTCAAAGCCCATGGCGTCGGGAAGCATGTTGTAGGAATGGATCACATTTCTGTAGTTGGCGTTGGTGGCCACTTCCTGAGACTTCTTGGCTGCCACCACGCTCAGCATGTCCACCGGGGTGTGGAAGGAGGTCTTCGATTTCTCATATCCCTTCTTGTATTCCCGGTCTGACTGCATCTTGGCCACTTGCATGAAGTGCACCAACTTGGGGTCATCCTCTAGGCTCCGGAAGCCAATGTGCTTCCCTTTGGCTTGCTCGTAGGCTTGCTTGTATTTGTACTGTGGATGGGAAAAGAAGCACGGTGAGGAAGGTAGCGAAGGAAAGAGAGCAAAATATAACTCATTAGATTCCATTAACTTGGTCAAAGGTGTATGGTTTTAGAGCTCACAGGGACGGAGCAAAATCTTTTTACTTCAAATTTCTTGCCAGACTTGAGTTCATGAAAAGAAAATGATCTCAGAGTTAATCTAAGAGATCCGTGAATAAGTTGCCTTAGGGTGCTTTAGAAAGCAGCTTTTCCTACTCAGCAGTCTCATCAGGGCTACAGGCACAATTTCTCATGGTGCATCTTTAATTTAGGAAAGAGCCTAATCAAGGGTCTCTTGGGGAAAATGAGTAGACTGTACCCAATATTTGCTCAGAACTGCCTACAAATGATTTGAATACTCTAAAGCAACTTATTTTAACAAAACCCAGTCACTTTTTACATCAAATAATGAACAAATGATTAGAGGGCCCTTGGACTGGGTGAAGGAAAATGTCTTATGTGTTCCATGGACAATGGTCCCACCGACACTGGGTGGGGTTGACTGCAGCTCTTAAATACACACGCACGAATTTGGCTCATTTGCTTCTTATTTGCTCAGCCTAAAGACGGCCCAGTGGAAGCACTTACATCGCTGGCAATGTCTCTACAGGCCTTGGCAGCCCTTATTGGGATGGCATCAGGCCTCAGGTCATAGCCTTTCTTCTTTTCTTCTTCCCAGCCAGCTTTGTACAGTTTCTAAATAGAATGAAATAGAATAGCACCAGCGACTTGTTATTTGCGTTAGAATGGGAATCCTGATTTTGCATGGTTGGTATATAAAAGAGACGTTCCTTAAGTATTAGTTCCCTCCAACCTCCTCTCCCACTTTATTGTTGCTGTTAATCTACTTACATCACTCATGGTGATCTGGTTCATTCTGGAAAGTAAAATGTCTGGCGTATCGGGCATGACATGAATGGTGGTCTTGTCTTTGTTCCATTTTTCAGTGTAGAGCCTCTGCAACAAGGAGGACAAGCACATGAGTGTGCAGCGGGACCAGTCTGTAACAGGGCTGTCGACAGAAGGAGACTCACATCTCCATGACAGAAGCGATGAACGCTGATATTGGCAAATGGATGACATAGCAAGAAGATGGGCTGATGAGACTGACCACACAATGAGAGGAAAAAACCATCGAACTAGGGAGCCCTCTTCCACAAAGACAACAAATGCCATCTTGCCCCAACCTCACGCTCCATGGAGTTTTGTGGTTCTGTCACACCCTCAGCATGGTGTAGACAGACAGCCTGCGTCAGTGTGTGTGTGTGATCTCTCTAGAAATGAAGGTTATAGAATGCCCCCTCCCACCAGCGCCACCAGCGCCACCACCACGACCATCAGAAAGATAAAAATGAGGACGATTATAGCAGCACCGCCAGGGTCAAGTGTTCTGGGGCTGAGACCAGCAGGGGAGCTCCTACCTTATCCATATTCAGTTTGTTACTTTTGTTAAGTGCTTGTTCCATCGTGTCCATGGCATAGGTGAACTTCAGCTTCTCAGGGTGCTGGCGATACTTCTTCTCACTAAGGATCTCTCCGGCTTTCTTTGCTTTCTCCACCTCCAGTGACTCTATTGGGACCCAGCCGATCCCTTTCATCCAGTTGGTGAAGTCGGATTTGTACAGATTCTTTACAACGAAAAAGGAAATTTTCATTTCAGAAAGAGTCAGGGCTTGGTTTCTTTGGCTAGATGATTTACTCTTTACCAAAAAGAAAGAAAAAAATGAGGGAGAAGAGAATCCCCTGCTTTTTATGACCTACCATCTTTTGGAAAAAAGAATTTTCAAAACAACTGCATTCAGGGGCTCCTGGCTGGCTCAGTCGCTAGACATGTGACTCTCGATCTCAAAATTGTGAGTTTGAGCCCCACATTGGGTGCAGAGATTACTTAAACATAAAATCTTAAAAAAAAAAATAAGTGATTGCATTTGTGGTAGTTTTAAACTGGAAAAACTGATCCAATAATTCCTTTCTAAAACGTAACTTTCTTGAAGGAAAAGGTAAAAGAATTTTACATAGGAAGATATTACATTGCACCCATTTGAGCCTCTTAGTTTTTCACAGGATACATCACGTACTTGTGTCTAATACACATACAAACACACGCACATGCACAAACACACAATAACCAAAACAAATTTTAAAGCTATGTATAGTTCAAATGAGTGAAATTCTAAAACTCCCAATTCTGGAGAGGATCTCTATTATAGTGAGTCCAGCCAGGTTTGAGACGAGGTAAATGGAACTGCCAAGTTCTTGTTCTTCCCTCCCACCAGCTAGAAATGGATAACTAATTCTATGCCAATAATCTGTTGGCCATTACATACATCGCTTTGGATCTGCATTGCATTCCTGGAATGTTCCACGTTCAAGGCATCAGGTAGGAGAGTGTAGCTGTGGAAGGGTTGTTTGTAGTTGGCGTTGGTAACGACCTCCTGAGATTTCTTGGCTGCTGTCACACTGAACATGTCCAAGGGTGTGTGATAACTGGTCTTGCTGGCTTCATAGCCCTTTTTGTACTCACGATCTGATTGTATCTTGGCCACATTCATGTAATGAACCAGTTTAGGATCATCTTGAAGACTGAGAAATCCAATTTGCCTGCCTTTGGCTTTCTCATAAGCCTCCTTATACTTGAACTATATGAAAAAGAAGGGCAGACAGAAGTTTGATACGGTCAATTATAAGAAATGCTGAAGTGTTAGACTGAATCTACATAACAGATTAAGCAATAACCAAATTTGGTCTGAATCCACGTAACATCTAAATTTTTTAGTATTTTTAAATAAAGAACTGACAAAATATTTCTAATGGAGGGTCTTGAGATCTGCTCTGGGGATAATTAAGAATGGGATAATGTGTGGTTTACATCTAGATTATTCATAAAGAGATTCTTTGAATATTCTCAAATGTTCCTGAAAAGTTTATTAAAGATTTGGTGTGTAATTTTTTTATGATTTATTTCCAAATAATTTGCATTGCTTTAAAAGTACTTGCATAATCCTGAATAAATTTTAGCAAAGCTCTTATACAATTTATTTTTATTGGACTCCAAATGAATGAGTTTTTACTCTATCAAGGTATTATATCAATTCATATGAAAAGAAAACTTAATTTATAGAAAGTAAATAAGTAAGTAGGTAACTAAAATCCTATCATTTAATCTATAATTCTTCCTGGTTTTCCTATTTTATCAATTTTTTCTTTATGAAAATTATTTTTAAAACTTACATTCTTTTAAAAACTTGGAGCCTTTTTTTTTAATATAGTGACATTTTAGTATGTCAAGGCTTTTTTTTCTTGAGCAAATCCAAATAAAAAGCAGTTTCCAAGTTCATAAGTATGATACCAATGACAGTTCCAACTACTTCACGAGTTAAAACAAAGATTTTTCTTCTTTGCAGCAGCTGTATTGAATTTCTAAAAATTTCAAAGTGAAGTAATATAAGAAAGTCATTGGCACTTACACAGTTAGGAAATTTTTTTTTTAAAGATTTTATTTATTTGACAGAGAGAGATCAGAAGTAGGCAGAGAGAGGGGGGGAAGCAGGCTCCCTGCTGAGCAGAGAGCCCGATACGGGGATCGATCACAGGACCCTGAGATCATGACCTGAGCCGAAGGCAGAGGCTTAACCCACTGAGCCACCTAGGCACCCCAGGAAATATTTTTATATTACAATTTATTTATTTCCTAATACAGCTCACAGCCTCGCATACCATGTAGAGATTTTTAAAATATAGAGAAAAAAAGTTTTCTACTTTCAAATTATACTTACATCACTAGCAATATTCCTTGAACTTTTTGCAGCAACAATTGGAATAGCATCTGATCTCAAATCACAGCCCTTAGCAAGAGTCTTCTTCCAGTCTGCTTTATAATGAGACTTGAAAAAAGGAAAGAGTATTATTTTATTATTCTACTTGAACATATTTTTATATTTTCAAGCTTTTCTATAATAAACATGGAATACTTTAATTTTCTTATATTTTTTGTGACGAAACTTATAGAAAGGTATGAAAACTAAAATAAGAAATTCAGTACCACCCAGATTTAATCACTCTTAATGTTTAAATATTACTTAGGAAAGCAGAGAAAGTTTTTAAATAAAACAAAAGCATAGAAATGAGTATAAAAAATGTTTATTTGGAGATAAAAGAGATCCTAAGATGATAGGAAAACTGACTAAGTCATCTTTTAAGAAATGAATGATTTTATCCAGGTTTGATTATGTTTTTAAATTAGAATTTACCAACTTTTTTTGAAGCAAAAAGTAAAAATTCATAAGAGTGAATTTAAAGATCACCACCAATTATGTACTAGACTACCCAAGAGGCTCGTTAGATGCAAAAAAAGAGTTTCTCAAGAAAATTACAATAAACTTTCATACAAGTTTTAATAACTGAAACAAGTTTATAAAGCAATATTTGTCCTTATTACAGACTGTTCACTACTGTACTTTCCAATCTTGTGTGTCTCATTTTGTTTCATTTTTTAAAAAGTGCAATATCACCTACCAGATTAATTTTAAAACCCACTAATGAGTCATAGTCCACAGTTTGGAATAAGCTGTATCAAATGAAAGTTTATGGTAACTTCTAGTCCCATGTTCCATGATAATGGGCCAGTCTTTAGACTGTTGATTCAAAAACTGGCCTGCACATGGAGGGCAAGACGAAACTGAACAAAGAGGGAGCCCACAGATTGGTAGGTGGCAGGTTTAATAAACAAGAGAACTTACATACAAGGCTTGTCTTGGGCAGCCACAAGACAAGCTCTCCTCACCTGCCCACCACAATCTCAGAAGTTTATACAGAGGCCTTGACTGAGTTTAGTCACGTATACCATTCAGATGATCTCAACTGCTCTAGCAAGGCTGCGGCCCTGAAGATGGTTCCCACTGTGGGAACGGTGGGCAGAACGTGCATCCCGAGGGCAGCGGAATGGGTGAGGAGCCTCTCCTGGGTCTAGCTCACAGGTTAACCAGCGGTCATGTCTTCTCAACGACCTCCTCGAACAGAGACTCAAAAGATCCACACCGAGTTTGCTGCCCTTAAAATTCTCGCGGCTAGAGTTATACAGAACTGGAAAGAAGAGGTCCGTGTTAGCAATATTAGACAGGTACAGCCCAAATACTCACATCACTTATGTTGAGGGCATTGACCTTGGCCTGAATAAACTGAGGCAGTTCAGGGTCCATAGTGTACTTGTGCTTCAGTTTCTCCCCCTCCACCTTGTAGTTCAACTAAAACAAAGGCAGAAGGCAAATGTCATTAGCTGACATAATGTCAGTTTTATCAATACACACCCCTTTAAAAAGGAAGGTTATCATTTGTGTTTTTCCATATACAAGCCAAATACCTATAGTACTATATGGCAGGGTGTTAGCAGACATATCCATCTGCTCATTCCACCAGTATTTATCGGACAGCTCTATGGGCCAGCTAGGGTGATAGGTTTCTGCCTGTAAAGTGTTGACAAAGGCAGACATGGCCTCTTAAAGGTTACAGTGCAGTCGAGGAGACAGGAAATAAAAATATAAACTATAAGATAGAGCTAGAATGTGTGATGTGTTGTAAATGGAACAACTTCAGGAAAGAAACAAGGGTAGTCAGCAAAGGCTCTCTAAGGAAAGAGCCTTTATGCCCAGGCTTGAAGAAAAGGGAGGGGTCCAGGCTGAAGCAGAGCACTTGGGGCCCTGAGTCTGGAAAGGGCAAGGCCAGCATGAAGGACGGACCGCAGCCTGTGTCACGGGCCTGGAGTGCGCCAAAGAGGTTCAACAGAATTAGGATGGGGAGCAGGGCCACAGAGCCGAGGGTCTTTTCTGACACGGTAACAAGTTTAGCTTTTAAGTTCAAGGAGAAGTTACTAAGAGGTTTTAAAAGAGCTGTGATTCACGTTTTAAGACAGTTCTTCCGGTTGTCATAGGAGACCCCAGGCAGAGGGGCCAGATACCAGCTTACTACAGTTGTCCCCACGAGAGACAGGGAAGCCCTAACCAACTGCCGGCAGCTTAATGACATGCAAGTGCCCCACGGGACGCTGGGAGAGACCGAGGTGCCCTGATGCCGGGACCACACAGGGAGGCATCAGTAATGACATTCGGGTTTCTGGCAGGAGTCACTGGGTAGATGTTGATGGCATTTATTGGGATGGGGTAGACAATGAGTGAATGTCCCATTCTCCTAGCTAACTGGAAAACCACAGCGAGAACAAAAGAAATCAAAAGAGTCTCCATATTCAATACTACTACAATAGAGCTCATCTCAAAATACCCGTGGTAATGTGACAACAGAGACTGGCCTGAGAAAGAAAATCCATGGATAATTCTCAAATCTGAGCCAAGCACCTTCCAATATCTGGGGCTAAAAACACACAACCTCTTTTTTTCTTTGCTTTTTACCTCCTGCTCTCTTTCTTGTGCAGGTATTTTAATGGAACTCTGAAATTACCCAATGAGGAGAAGCACTGAGCATTTTAATTAGGCTCTGGCTAAGAATAAGGGTCCAGCTAGACCTGGGCTCCAGAATGAGGCTCAGCTGACTCTGAAAGTAAACTCTTACCTCCTCCCCAGAGGCCTCTCTCTGGCTTGCCTTTCAGAACATCCAGCTCTTAAGCAAGAGGATTAGGACATTATGCCGTCTCCCCTTGCAGCTAGGTAGAACTGTTGCAACTCAGAGGAATGAATAGCTTGGTTTACAGTTCAGATGGAATCACAGATGATAACAGTAATCATTTCATTTCATGTGTATAATAATAGGGGTCTGCTTGTAAATAGCACATATCTCTCTACATTTGGAAAATAAAGCAAATTTGGAAAATCCTCCTTCTCTCCCCCCTATACTCTTTGTTCAAGTTCCATGCTGTTTCAAAACTAAGACCTTTCTATTATATTCCTGGAAGCAGTTGATACGCTAACACAGAAGCACATTCACATGTTGAATTAAGAAGGATGGTGGAATGGGGGTTATTCATGGATAAATGCTTTTTAAAAATGTATTTACTTGAGAGAGAGAGTGCATACACACACTCAAGAGGGGATAGGGGCACAGGGAGACGAGAAGGGAGAATCCTCAAGCCATCTCCTTGCCAAGTGCAGAGCCCAACACAGGGCCCAATCCCAGGACCCCGAGATCATGACCTAAGCCAAAATCAAGAGTCGGCTGCCTAACAGACCAAGCTGCCCAGGCGCCGCTGGATATCTGTGATAATGTGCCAACAGAGTCTGGTCTGAGAAATAAAATCCACAGATAATCCCAGGCACCCCTGGATAAACCCTTCTGAAGGGAAACCACTTACATCGCTTAGCTGCTTTGTGTTCTGCTGAGCCAAAACCATGCCCATGGAATCAGGCACACTTGTGAACTTGATGGTATCTGGATGCTGTCGATACTTCTTCTCATTTAAAGCATCACCTGCCTTCTTGACCTTCTCAACCTCCAGAGAACCAATAGGGATCCATCCAATGCCCCTGAAGAAGTTGTTATACTCGTCTTTATAAACATTCTGTAAGAGAGTAATCTCGTATGAGGAGATAGCCTGCAGAATACTCAAAGGGTGTCTCTGAAATCTGCAATTCTACCCAGAGGAAACGAATAGCAACCCTTCCAGCATGCTCATGTCTGAGAGGAAGACTTTCACCATGTATGCCACTGAGCTTCTTACCCAGATTTTGGTAATAAGAAAAAGTTCTGTTGTTAGAGTGCATTATACAATACAGAGGGAATCTAGGCCACATATTTCCATGGCTAATGCTAAAAAAATTTTTTGTCTCTTTTGACAATAAATTGGGCTTTCTTTTTTATTTCACTGAAAACCCCATAACTTTGAATTTCACCCATCCCATCCACCTAGACTATTCGCGATCTCGGCTGGGGAGAGACAGCTCTGTTGAGCGACAATAAATGAATACCGTATATTCCCTCACAGAGGATGATTCTTGCAGAAATCTGGTTCCTGCAGAAGGAAATGCCCTGAATATTAAACAGCCTCCCCGTGCAGCTCTCCATGAATCATGCTGCAATCACAAAGCTTTCCTGGTTCATTCTAGATGACTCGTCACATAGATTAACATGCATCAGAGGGTGATTTTTAGTTAAAAAAAGAAAAAAACTTTCCTGAATTCAGGAAGAAGAGAGAATACTATTTTGCATCATACATATCACCATTAGAGCAGGCCTGCCAAGGGCAGCTACTTCCTCTTGTTGAGAATCAAGGGTTTATACACTTGGTGGAATATAGTTTTATCTTTGATCCACAAATTAATAAAGACTGTATCAGTGATTACAGTAGGAGCACAGAAAGCCAGCAAAAACACAGCTCGTCTACCAGGCGTCTGTTAGTCTTTCAATAATGACTGTTTATTTTAAAGTACATTTTTCAAATATCTTCCCGTATTGTGAAGTCTACTAAAACAGGAAGAAATGATTATCCCTTAAATACCAACATTTCTGTGTTTGTTCGATTACATATACTCACATCACTCTGAATCTGATTCACATTCCTGGTATGCTCGAGACTCATGGCATCGGGTAGGTACGTGTAATGGTGTATGGGCTGTTTGTAGTTGATGTTGGTGACGACATCCTGGGCTGACTTTGCAGCAGTAATGCTAACCATGTCCCCTGGGGTATGGTAGCTGGTTTTGGTGTTCTCATAGTTCTTCTTGTATTCACGATCTGACTGCATCTTTGCCACATTCATGTAATGGACCAGCTTGGGATCATCCTGGAGGCTTCTGAAACCCACATGCTTCCCCTTTGACTTCTCATAAGCTTCCTTGTATTTATACTGCAAAGGCAAAATTTGGTTAGCAAAGTCCTAGGCATTGATAACATTAGGCATAGCAAATAAATTCACATGCAAGGCAACTTAAAACCTTGTCACTTTCTGGAAGACTGTACAAGAAGTGCAAAAAACAAATGCAAACCCACCCACTCCCATGTGCCCCAGAAAGTTCAGAGTGAAAACATTTATTTCCAACACTGCCGGATCACAAATGGGTATCATGATAAATTCAGGACCAGTTTCTTTCTTTACTCTAAATCCTACAAATGCATTTGCATGTAGAACCTTACTTAAAGCCATCTGAATTTTTATGCTTCATATAAATAAGACATATTCCAAATAAAAGGCCAGTACCTCTTGGTTTCCTGGGATGTGAATTTTCCCAATCCAATATGTTATTACCACCACAGTATGTTATCATACATCACAGAACACTAGAAATTATTGAGAAAATCTTCCATTTGCTGTTCCCATTGGCTGGGTGATAATGTTTGCAACAGATGCAGAAGACACTCTAAAGGTCTACATGCAAATTCACACTCAGTGTCCTTGGGGTGGGGGTGGAAAACTACTGTCTCAGGCTGATGGGATAAGGTTAAAACAAAACCCCTCTCCCTTCTAGGTGGCATCAAATTAGATGCTGCATAGACAGGTAGCTGGGCCCTCCCCACGCATTTCTCAGCAGCTACTTTCCAAGCTCGCTGCTGAAACAGCTGCAGCTGAACTCAGGAGCTGCAGCAGGGCAGGGCTGGCTGTGAGCTTCCCCCGCGCAGTAAAAACCGCACCGCTCAGGCCCTGCAGCCCAAGGTCTCTCACTGCCGGAACTGGCGGTGGGGTGCAGATGGAGTTATACTGTAGGTAACAGGAGAAAACCTCAATTTTTATGCAAGAGAAC
Source organism: Mellivora capensis (assembly GCA_004024625.1). Taxonomy (NCBI): domain Eukaryota; kingdom Metazoa; phylum Chordata; class Mammalia; order Carnivora; family Mustelidae; genus Mellivora; species Mellivora capensis. The sequence goes on along the minus strand of PISX010003494.1, from coordinate 75,922 downwards.
TCAAATCCACTTAAACTCTATAGCCACTCTGCTCCTGTCATTTATGCACTGATTTGTAAACAAGAATTTAGCAGGCAAAAGGACTATCGAGACATTTCTAGGCATGTTAGAAAAAGCTCTGTTCAAGGTCTAAGGCAAAAAATGTGATAGTGTCACACTTTAGACTTGCACTTAGTCCTTAAGCTAGAAATTTACTTCCCAGTGGTGTGCAAATCTTTGAGGAACACATTTTCTGTGGCATCCTAATAAGGAAAGCTGTAGAATTCTTACACCCTCAGCTCCCATGTGGTCTGTGCACACGGGTGGTTTCTTTCTTTTCTCCAACCCTGATTGTAGCCCCCAGAATAGTGCGCGGCAGCGTAGCCTACTGGGCACGCATGCTTTTTGAAATTTCTGATCTTCAATGACAGGAAAAAGTATAAGTGCATTACTTTTCCTAATACAGATGACATGGACATCGATTTACATACACAAAATTATGTTCAAGAAAAATGGGCCTTTTCCCATTTGGTTTATAAAATCTTTACATTTTATCTAACACCTTTTCAATCTTTTTTTTTTTTCTTTTCAATCTTCTTAATACTATCGTAATGTGGGCAGTCATTTGAATTTAAAGTGTTAGAGTCAGCTAGGGTGTTCTCACTGAAAATAAATGCGGGCTGTCAGGGAGATGTGTCAGTAAAGATAACCTGGCCTATGAATCAGGGGAGAAAGCGGCTGTCAGACTGATGACAGCTCCACCAAGTGGGGTCAACTGAAAAGAATCACAGAATGCTGAAAAAGTGACAGGCTTTCAAAACAACATTTTGTGGAGAATTTCAATGTCATTAATTCAACATACTGTTTTCAGTGTGGTATCATTTAGGCCAGCACACATTTGATTACTTTTAAAGCAGGCAAAAAAAAAAAAAAAAAAAAAAAAAAAGCAGGCAATCACCCAACATTTCACCTGAAATTTGTACTCACGTCACTGGCGATGTTTCTGGAGGCTTTGGCCGCAGTGATGGGGATTGCATCCCCCAGCACATTGTTGCCCTTGGCTATTAAATCATGCCAGTCCCGTTTATAACAGACCTGCAATGTAAAAAGAAAAAGGATGTCAGCATACTGTGTATTAATCAGCTAAAGCGATTTTTAAATTGCGGGGACTGTTTTGTTCTTTTCCAGATACAAGCTAAAGGAATCTCCTACAGTCCATTCTGCTTTAGGAAGTCACATTAGCAAATGTCACACGTTGTGTAGCATGAAATTATGGGACTCTGCACCAATTATTCACCCAAAGCGAAACTGGAGTGGATCTAGAGGAGTGGAATAAAGGTTCTGGAAACCATGGTGTGTGGGGACCAACTAGAGAAAATGAAGTTGTCCACTCTTCCGAAAGGAAGGTCAAGGGAAGACCTGGTAGCAAGCTTCAGAAATGTCAGGTTTGTTATAATGAAAGGATTTTATTAATTCTTCTCTCGCTGCAGGACCATCTTCCTCCACTTGCAAAACTAGGAAAAGTAAATCAAAGTTTCAGAGGAATAGATGATGGGCTCCTCATAAGGGAAAATGTTACATCCTTTTGAGTTGTCCCACCCTTGAAAAGGCTGACTTAAGAGGCAGAGGGGCCTCATCATGGGATAGGCTTCATACGAGGTGTGTGGGAAACTGACCTAAATAATTATCAAGGCCCCACCCTGTTCTGAAATTCTACTGTTGTGCCATCATGTCTGGACTTCACACCCCGTCAAAAACCCTACTCACATCACTTATATTGTAAGCATTGCACTTGGCCTGGAGAAACTGAGGAAGATCAGGACTCATAGTGTATTTATGCTTCACATCTTCCCCTTTAGCTTTGTATAAGATCTGCAACACAGAATCACAAAATTAAAATGCATTACCGATAGCACAAAAAAGGAAAATGTTTTAATTGCACATTTAAAGGAGTTATTCCCTAGCACACTATTCCCCCACTATTTCTATGGTTAAGAATCATCAAAGCAGGGGTGCCAGCGTGGCTCAGTCAGTTAAATGTCTGCCTTTGGCTCAGGTCATGATCCCAGGGTCCTGGGATTGAGCCGAGCTACGCATTGGGCTCCCTGTTCAGCGGGGCAGCCTACTTCTCCCTCTCCCTCTGCCCCTCCCCCTTCTTGTGCTCAAGTGCTCTTGCTCACTCTCTCTCTGTCAAATAAATAAAATATTTTTTTAAAAAACACTAGAGGTATTTTCCCGTTTTTAAAGAACTCAAGCATTTTGTTATCTTTAGAAAGACCTAAAACTTTGTATTAAAACCGAGAGAAAAATAGAAAACAGAGACCTTTGACTGCTAGAGATGAATGGAAAATAAGTTTAAATGTGCAACCCTAACTTGAATAAACAGAATTCACCAAAGCCAGCAAAGTCCAGTCTTTGCTAGTAGAGTCAACAGTTCTTAAAGTCGTGTTTTTTGGTTTTTGATTCCCAGAAAATGGCATTTAGAACGAGTCTTTCACCTCTGCTAAAAACTTTCCAGTTGTAATTATAATAGTAAAACCATATAATAATCTCCTCGTAATATGAAGACCCTTATATGTAATCCTAGTGTACTTAAAAGGTTTACCATTTCATATTGACCCTATTTTATCCTTTTACAGATGTCAGAAAGACATCTAGGAGCATGATATAGAAGTTGTATTATATCCTCCTCTTGGTAATAGAAAAGAAAGAAGTTGCTTAATTTCTAAAGTCAACAATACAACTGGAATCACAAGTAGCTTTCCAATGTCTTGACTATCACTGATCATGGAAGCCCTCAGGCACGTTTATGTGGGATAGCACACATAACCTGCTATGTATGTATCACAAAGTCTAAGGAGGCTGATACCTATTTGAATCCTCCAATACTAAAAAAATTTCTTCTAGGCACCCAAGAGCTATCCTTACTTCCTCACTGCCTTTAGAAACCATAGCTAAGCATTCACAGAATCTCATCCAGTCTACCTTCTACGCATCTCCTTTGCCATTGCTACTGACTCAGTTGAACTCCAAATGAGGCTTCTGCTGGATTTCTGTAGCAGCTTTTTTTTTTTAAGATTTTATTTATTTATTTATTTGACAGACAGAGATCACAAGTAGGCAGAGAGGCAGGCAGAGAGAGAGAGGAGGAAGCAGGCTTCCTGCTAAGCAGAGAGCCCGATGCGGGGCTCGATCCCAGGACCCTGGGATCCTGACCTGAGCCGAAGGCAGAGGCTTTAACCCACTGAGCCACCCAGGCGCCACTCTGGAGCAGCTTTTAATCTATCTTCTTAGCTCCAATCTCTCTCCTCATCAATGCAGTCTCGGTACTCCTTGTCAGAGCTGTCCCTTAAAACACAGACCCGATAATGCAACTCCATGGATCAAAATCTTCAATACCTCCCATTACCTAGCCCACAAAGTCCAAAGTACAAGTGGGCACACAAGACCCTCAATGATCAGGTAACAATCCCAAGCCTTTCACTGTCTTTCCATTCATTACCTCTTGTCAGTCATTGTTTTTTTTTCACACCAAGAATGTACCCTTGCCTATTTGCTTGGGAAGCCCTGGTGTGTGGTTACCTTCTTGGCTTGTACTTGGCACATACCTCTCCTGTAGCATTCACCTCTTGGTATGGCAATGTTCTAGTTCTATCCATGCCTTTGCCTCATACTCTTATAACCTTATTGTATCCCACAACTCACTAATCCCCGTCTACATCATCTTTATACCATCAGAATATGATACAATGCCGGGACAGGGAAGGTGTTCAAAAACATTCATTCAACGAATTAATAAATGAATGCTTTCAATGTCCCTTTAATTCTTCTATACACTAAACTTTCCTTTGATCTGACTTTAGTCAGGTCATATACATCGTTCATGGACAGGCAGGCAAAAAACATACTAATCTCCAAGACTTAAATTTTTAAAAGCCTCTATAATATTGGTGTATGATGAGTTTTGAGAAGTAAAACCACATATTCATATGAATTATTACCCAGTATTAGTATTTTATATATGAAAAGCAAATATAAGCAACTTAATATAAAATTGAGTGTGATGAATTTGCTACTTTGAAGTGTCTGGAATTTGGGGTGCCTGGGTGGCTCAGTGGGTTAAAGCCTCTGCCTCTGGCTCAGGTCATGATCTCAGAGTGCTGGGATGGAGCCTGCTTCTCCCCACCCCCCACCCCCCCCACCTACCTCTCTGCCTACTTATGATCTCTGTCTGTCAAATAAATAAGTAAAATCTTAAAAAAAAAATAAAAGTGTCTGGAACTTAAGTTTAAATTTTGCATGTGCACGCACATGTGTAGTATGAGAGTGGATAAACATCACCAGTTTATCCAACAACAGAGTATTTCAAAGGCAGCTAAAAAGGAAGACATTTTAAAAATGAAAATAAATAGCAAGATAAAAGAAAATGAAAATAGTAGTGTGCAAATTGAAAATAATTGTTGTGATCTGTGTATTGTTTTGCTTTGTTTTGTTTTGAAGTAAGCTCCACACCCAGCATGGAATCCAATATAGGGCTTGAAACTCACAACTCTGAGATTAAGACTTGAGGTGAGATCAAGAATCAGACACTTAACCAACTGAGCCACTCAGGGGCCCCCAAACTAAAAATAATTGTATTTATTTTATTATTAAAATAACAAGTAAATATAAATATATATAACTAAAAATAATTATATTATTTTCAATTAAATAAAGTAAAAGGAAAATTAATGGCTCAGAAGAATAAAAATTTTGAGCTGTTATTTATTTTGTGAAAGCCTCCCTCCATTCTTCGCCCCCTCTCTTGTACTTACATCACTAACTTGCTTTGTGTTCTGTTTTGCCTGGACCATCACTGGGGAGTCCACGATGCTGGTAAATTTGAGGGTGTCTGGGTGTTGCCTGTACTTCTTTTCATTCAGGGCATCACCTGCTTTCTTAACTTTTTCTACCTCCAGACTGCCAATAGGTATCCAGCCTATGCCTTTCATCCAGGTGTTGTAGTCTTCCTTATAGGCGTTCTACAGCAAAGGGACAAAAGAGGAGTAAGTGCCTCCAGCAGTGAGTTCTCACATAGGTTCTGACCCTGGAGTAGGGATTGTCTTGGGGAGTACGTGTCACTTACATCGCTCTGTATGTGCATCATATTTTTAGACAACTCCAGGTCCATGGCATCAGGCAGATAGGTGTAATGATGGAGCTGATGCTTATAGTTGACATTGCTGGCAACATCCTGTGCTTTCTTGGCTGCCACAACGTTGAACATATCATGGGGTGTGTTGTATTTTGTTTTTGTCTTCTCATAGTCTTTTTTATACTCCCGGTCTGATTGGAGCTTAGCCACATTCATAGAGTGAACCAGTTTAGGATCATCTTGGAGACTCTGGAAGCCAACCATTTTCCCTTTGGCTTTTTCATAATCTTTTTTGTACTGAACCTATGCGAAGCAAAAGTGGGCAGATTTTAAAATGTAGTTATGAAGATTTTACTAAACAATGAGGCTGTGACCTAAAGCACTGAACTTCCCAGAAATTACTTCAATAACCAAACAATTAGATATTCATTTGTATACAGTCTGAAATGCAGCCTGGTAAAATTAAAATGTTACATAGAGCCCATCTGATTGGCTGTCACTGCTCTGGCCACCTGAGAGAGGTTGGGGTGGGAGCATGGCCAAAAATCAAGTCTGTGACGAGGTAAAGTTAAGTTCCTTGTAGAGACAAATGAGAAGATAAACATTCTGCAATCTTTACCAATTATATTGTGCTGCCATAGGAGACCCCAAATAGCTGCCTATGGGAGTGGTAGTAGAATTTTAATGAGTCTTTGGATATTCAAAGGGAGAGCCAGAGCCAGTTGTATGTGAACACGAATTGGTTCTGAATAACAAAGGGAAAAGAACTGACCTTGCTTGGGGAGATCTGGGAAGAAGCATGGGAAACGGAGAAGCAGGGAGGTGAAGGAAGGCTTTGTGTGTGTCGGGGTGGGGAGGAACTGGGGGTCAGCACCCACAGAGAAAGGAAATGGGTAAGGAATTTTGGATGGTTAGGGCTTTTATAATTCGGTTGTAATTTATTTACATCAGTGCAATGTCAATTTCAGTTCAAACAATCAACGAAGTTGTGTTTGGGACTTAGGGGAACCAAAAGACAGGGCTGTGTTCCATCTCTAGATCATGCAGACCAGAAAAACAAGGGGGTTCAGGGCAGGAGAGTTCAGGTGAGCTAGAGCAAAATCACAGTGGGCAAACCAGGAGCCTGAGGTGATGGAAAGACAATAAACCTTAGAATATCTGCAACAAGCAGTGGGGAGGGTATCCCACTTCCTTGAGGTCAACAGGTGGGGGCTTGAGTCAATTTGATTTGAATCTCAAAGAGGAAAGTAACTAGTTTGCAGGCTGGATTAAAGTAAGATAAGGAAAAGAAACAAAGACAAACAAAATTTCTAACTTTCATGGAACCTAACCACTGCTATGAACCCTAGGGCTAATTCATCCATCTCTGGAAGCAATGAAGTAAAAAAAATAAAATAAATAAATAAATAAATAAATAAGAGGAAAGAGGGAATTCATATAAATTAAGCAAGTTTGGAGTCAAAATCTTACCACCAGGAGTCTATTAAGACTTAGTGAGTGACTTGTTTATTTCTACAAGGGGAATAATGTGAATTTGTACAGAAATATGGAGGAGACCTTTAACTTCGGGCGCCTCAATAGAATGAGGTCAGTAAAGGTTCTACAAATCCTTACCCCCAGGAAAATTCAGATCTGGTTAGGGAATTTTCCTTTCTAAATAGTTTTCAGCAGGACTCACTTCTAGCTGGGGACAGCAGATATGATGACTTCAGGACAACAGGTCTACCCTGCCCACATGTTCTAGTTACACACTGGCGACCAGCGGAAGGACTTACGTCACTTGCCGCCTGCCTGGCAGCTTTGGCAGCTCTGATGGGAATCGCGTCTGATCTCAGGTCATATCCCTTCTTGCTCAAATCTTTCAAGTCTGTTTTGTACATATTCTGAAAGAAAAAAGTCATCTGAATGTAACCGAGCCCCATTTGGAAAAGGCTTCACACACACAATCAGTAGCCGAGCTCATGGGCACACCTCGCTGATATTGTAGGCATTAACTTTAGCCTGGATGAACTGCGGCAGGTCCGCTGGCAGGCTGTATTTGTGAAGAATTTCTTCTCCTTTGGCTTTGTAAGCAACCTGGAAGATGAAAAGAAATGCATGAACCAACAAGTAGGGGAAAGGGTTTAAGGACACATCTCGGAACAAATCATCTCGGAACAGATCACATGGCACAGTGGTGCTTTTCATGAAAGACGTTCTCTGGGTCATTCCCACATTCACCTGCAAAGATCTGTAGGCCTTCAAGGTCTCATATGTAATGCTCAGGGTCCTAACCTCGTGCCAGTTCAGCTTTGGCCAAGGTCCCTCAGTATGCGCTAGGAAGCTCTAAACCTCAGTAAGAGCACCTTACAGAAGTTAGCCCAGGGAGATGACCTGATGGAAGATGTTAACCCGCAGACACCTTCCTGAGCACAGAGAAGGCTGATCGGGTGGGATACGCAAACCACCTGTGGGTGACAGACAGGACCTATGGTGGTTTTTACTCTACGTGATTTGTGTCTTAGCTATGACAGTGTAACTCCTCTGTAAGGTGTGTTGCCTGTATTCATCTTCCTGGTCTTTCCTAGAAATGGGCTTGTAGTGTTTCTTCTTCTCAGGAGAAGCCCCTGACCTCCTCCTTGGGAAGTGACATTAAATGGCTGAAAGGACAGTCAGCACAGCATATGTAATACTCAAAAGACTGGAATGAGGTGTGTTTATAACGAGCCACTGGGAGAGGTACACAGTTGCTCATGTAACTGGGTCTCTTCAGACTGCGTAAGAACTATAGGTAATCAGCATGTTTGGAATACAGACACACTGGTATGAGTTAACATGTATTAAAAGACAGATAGAGTGAATACTTACGTCACTTCTCTGGGCCTGGTTGATTTTCGACTGCACTATGATCGGGGCATCTTCAATGGAGGTAAACTTGAGAGTGTCTGGATGTTGGCGGTATTTTTTCTGTTTGGTGAATTAAAACAAGAGAAACAAGAATATTACTTCCATGAAGGCTACTACATAAAAATCCTTGAAATTTATTTTGGAGGGACAAGGATTTTTCTGGGTTTTAAGATATAAAAATACTCGGTTCTTGGTTGGCTTGGGGAAAAAGATGAATACAATACAAAAGCCGGTGTTTAAAAAATTGGCTTAATTTTGGATGGTCTGGGGCAGAACAGACCAATACAACTTGCAGGAACCAGACAATTTCTTGCTTGTGAAATGAAAGAGGGTACTCTCTGCTAGACAGAACCCAGAAACAACACAAAGTTTGTAAAGGATTACCAGAAAAGCATGCGAGGTTATTTGGAGTATCTTTTGCGGGACACTAACAGGCTCTCAGGTGGCTGTTGCTCGAACTGAAATAAAGAGGCTCTCTGGTTGAGGGAGGAGGGACTGAGGAATTAGGGCAATGGCTAGGGGTTCCTATAAGAAAGGGAGGACTTGGGGCGCCTGCGTGGTTCAGTGGGTTAAAGCCTCAGCCTTCAGCTCAGGTCATGATCCCAGGGTCCTGGGATCGAGCCCCGCATCGGGCTCTCTGCTCAGCGGGGAGCCTGCTTCCTCCTCTCTCTCTGCCTGCCTCTCTGCCTACTTGTGATTTCTGTCTGTCAAATAAATAAATAAAATCTTAAAAAAAAAAAGAAAAGAAAAGAAAGGGAGGACTTTTGTTCTGTAGCCTGTGTGGTCAGTACACAGGTTATTACTAAAGCCCTGAGGAGCTACAGGAGAGAGGACAATGGAAGGTGTTCCAATAGGAAGCTGGTAACTTCTAGCTACATTTCTAGATCCTTCTCCATCTACTCTCCCAGTCTTCTTCCTTTGTGCATGTTATACATCCCACTCTGTGTATGAAGAAGCATCACTCAGCTTCAGACTTCTGAAAACCACCAACCCAGAAGAACTTTCATGAAAAATCTCTGGGATAAAGTGTTGCTCACCAAAAGCAAGGAAAAGCACAGAACAACAGAAACTTGAGTGTGAAGACAACCCTCACTTAGCACCTCTGTCCTTCTTTGTATAGGCTGACCTCCTTGATGATGGATTCACCTGACAGCAGTGGGAATGTTCCACTGTTGAAGAAGGGACAGAACCTGGCTACGTAAAGAGTGCAAGGTCATCGCTCCTTTTCCTCAGACTCAGTAATAACTTATAGACTACTTCAAGGTCATCCAGAATAGGACACAGGGTAAAATACTTTAAGGAAAATTTCTGTAATATTCATTATATGCATTATTCATAAAAACCAGAAAGTATAAAGAATCTGCGTGTTCACCAACTGGACAACCAAAATGCAATACAGCTACAAAGGAACACTAACTCAGCAATACTGAGGAATGAATTGCAGACACAGGCAAATATATAGATGAGCCTCAGAAACATGGTGTTAAGTGATGGAAGTCTGATGCAAAAGAAAGTACTAGAAAAGTACAACTATAGAGACAGAAAGCAGATCTCTGGTTGCCCGGCACTGGAGATGGGAGCAGGAATTTTTCAAGAAAACTTTGATATACTAGCAGCATTTTAAAATTCAATCATGGTGATGACTTTACAACTATATGAACGTATTAAAACTTGTCAAGGTGTACACTTAAAATATGTGAAATTTGTGGTATGCAAATTAAAGCTTGATAAAGTTGTTTAAAATATGTTTTTCATGAATGGTTAACATCAATGATTTTGCTGATGTAAAGCTTATCTACCTGGATAATTCATGCGTAAGTGCTTTTTTCTCAGCCACAACTGCTAGAGAATGAAAAAAAAAAAGTAAAAGGAGGCACTTCTATGGTTTGGGGCTTTACCACATCACATTCCAACTCTCTCATCCCATGGCACATGGGATGGCTTTACCTCATTCAGGATGTCTGAAGCTCTCTTCACCTTTTCCATCTCTAAGGACCCAAAAGGTACCCAGCCACAACCTTTCATCCAGCTGTTGTAGTCAGCTTTGTACTCGACCTAAAACACCAAAAGAAAGGTTACAGTTCTCTGCTCAGCATCATCCTTATTCACAAAATCATTAACAATTTACCCAAAATGATGGTAAGATTCCTGACCAGCTTCCTTACTTCATACATTAAGGTTATTTTTTTTTTAAATATATTACTTAGTTATTTGAGAAAGACAGAGTGCAAGCTGAGGGTGGGGGTAGGGGGACAGAGAGGGAGGGAGAAAAAGAATCCCAAGCACACTCACTCTGGGCTGAGCGTGGAGCCCAGCGTGGGGCTCTCTCTCAGACCCTGAGATCATGACCTGAGCCAAAACCAAGAGTGGGACGTGGAACTGACTGAGCCACACAGGAGATGCCCCATATGAAGTTTATTTTAAGTATTTCCTTGGTGAGAGATTTTAACAGCCCTTAATCATTTCATCCTTATTTCCAGCTGAAGGGAAGTATGTGGAACTCTAATTCCAAGCTAGACAAGTGCTATATTTAAAGCTATACTTCAAAGAATAAATAAAATAGTTGTATTTAGATAATCAAATGTGAGAAATCTGCTCCCTGGAACTCCAAGTATTATGTTTCTTTGGTCAAATTAGGATCGATGGCTACATTGAAGATGGATAATTTTGCTCATTTTCTGATAAAACTTGAGAGTAAATTTTGCACTATGTGTTTTCACACATTGCCCTTCATGTGTAATGGTTAAGTTAGGAGTGTTTCTACACTAGCTAACGATCCACTTTAAAATGGTTGCATTCAGGGGCACCTGGGTGGCTCAGTGGGTTAAGCCTCTGCCTTAGGCTCGGGTCGTGGTCTCAGGGTCCTGGGATTGAGCCCCACATCTGACTCTCTGCTCGGCGGGGAGCCTGCTTCCCCCTCTCTCTCTCTGCCTGCCTCTCTGCTTATTTGTGATCTCTGTCTGTCAAATAAATAAATAGCACCTTTAATAAATAAATAAAATTGTTGCACTCATAATTTGCTATGGAAAGCCATTATCATTTGGAATTTTTCCTACTTTGGAGACATACTTGATGCCATTAAAATAATAGGCTACTCTCAGGGTGCCTGGGTGACTCAGTTGGTTAAGTGTCTAACTCTTGGTTTCAGCTCAGGTCACGATCTCATGGTTGTGGGATTGAGCCCTGAATCAGGCTTTGCGCTGGGATCCTCTCTCTCCCTCTCCCCCCCTCACCGACCCACACACCCCAACTCTCATCTCTAATGAGTGAATGAATGAATAAATAAATAAATAAAATAACAGGCTACTCTTATTGTCTGGCTATGGATGGTACCTAAAACTTATATTCTAGATATAAAATTCGAATCATTGTTCTTTAGTGTGGGTCTTTTAATTGGAATGAAAAATCAAGAAATTATTGGGTTCCTGCCTTTGAGAAGTTTACAATCTACTTGAGAGAAAGAAACATAGCAAAATTGAAGAAATAATAATGCATAAAATAGGATTGTTAGTGATGGGAATTTAAAATTGTAGAGTTGCTGTAGAAAGAGGAGGATGGTTCCTCAAAAAATTAAAAATAGAGTTACCATGTGATCTAGCAAGTCCACTCTGAGTATATACTCAAAACAATTGAGAGCAGGATCTCAAAGGGATATTGGTCACCTACATCCATAGAAGCATTATTCATAGAAGATAGAAGAAACCCAAATGTTCGCTGACAGATGAAGGAATAAACAAAATGTGTTATGCACATACAATGGAGTATTATTCGGCCTCAAGAAGGAAGGAAATTCTGGGGCGCCGGGGTGGCTCAGTGGGTTAAAGCCTCTGCCATCAGCTCAGGTCATGATCCCAGGGTCCTGGGATCAAGCACCGCAGCATCAGCATCGGGCTCTCTGCTCAGCGGGGAGCCTGCTTTCCCCTCTCTCTGCCTGCCTCTCTGCCTACTTGTGATCTATGTCTGTCAAATAAATAAATAAAAATCTTCTAAAAAATAATTAAAAAAAAAAGAAGGAAGGAAATTCTGACACATGCTACAATATGCATGAACTTTGAGGACATTTCATGAAGTGAAATAAGCCAGTAATAAAAAGACAAAGACTGAATGACTCTACATATATGCGGTCTGTAGAGGAGCCCAGCTCATAGAAATAGGAAGTAGAACGGTGTCTGCCAGGAGCTGGAAGGAGGGGAAAAACACAGAGTTGTTGATCTGCTATAGAGCTTCAGTTTTCTAAGATGAAAAGGCTTTGGGAACTGAGTGCACACCCATGTGAATATTATTAATTGCTGCTGAACTGTACACTTAAAAAGGATAAAGATGGCAAGTTTTATGTTACGCGTGTGTGATGTGGTCACTACATTAAAAAAAATAGAATTGTTAGGGTGAAATGTTCAATTGTGTACCTCAAATTAATTTGCCTGAACACGTTTTCATCTGCAGAAAAAAACCTCAGTGATTATGAAAATTGATGCTGTAAATGATAGAAGATACTTTATTTTCAGACAAGATAGCTATCCAGGTAAAAAGTTATTGAGAACAATGAATGAGATCATTGTGATAATAACGAAGGTAATAACAGTGAATGTTTACCGAGAATTTACTGGGGTCTGACTCTAAGCTAAGTATTTTGCATGCATTTAAATTCTCAAAACAATTCCCTTACTTTATTCCAATTTCAAAAGGACGACTTGAAACTCAGCAAGGTTGATAGCTTTCCCAAGGGGACAGAGTGATGACTTCATGCTAGACCTGGGTCTCTCTAACTCTAAAGGGCACACGCTCCTCCAGCCACAAGGGTCATTTCCCATTACATACTTCCTCCATACAGAAGACAATGCCAACACTGAGGACTGTCAAAAACCTCACTCCACTTAGAGATTATTTCCGTTTCTGCCTTAGAAAGAGGGAATAGAGAAAATCCGATTACTCACATCACTCTGCAGTGCATAAGCCTTCTTGGCGAGATCCACGTTGATGCTATCGGGAGGGTAGCTGTAATTGTGCAAGATGTGCTTATAGTCCACATCGCTAGCAATTTCCTGAGATTTCTTAGCTTGAGTGACTTGGAGCATATCAAGAGGGGCTGTGTAGATAGTCTTTGACTTCTCATAGTCTTTACGATATTCACGCTGTGAATAGGAAATTTCCATTTATTACCACAAACCCTCAATGGATTTCCAGACAGGCACAGAAGTCTCTCACAAACAACAAACACGAGTTACAGAAGCACATTCCAATAGTTGAGTAGATATTTTTTCCTAAAATTTGTTCATATGTTACACATTACTGAACCCTTTCCCTCCAAAAAAGTCAAATGTGGAAAAATCGGAACAAATCTCTCTTTAGATAAAAAAGCAACTGTTAGACATCAGGAATGGGCCACAGCTTCTGTGCCTGACAGGTATTTTATTTTAACACAGGGTTTTGCAAGGACCATTAACAAGCGTTATTTTTACTGAAGTCATCTAATCCTTGATCTGTTTTCCAAAAAAAAAAAAATTTTAATGGTAAAAATTATATGACGGTCATTTCGTACTTCAGATTTTATAAAATGACTACTTTGTGAATAAAGCTGTCCTTCCTGACTACTTGGCTTTTCTAACGTCATCTTTAAATGGTTACTGATTTTTTTTTTTCCAACCTGGCTATTCTACTTTTGACAGTAGATAAGCCCCACTGAGAATCCCAAAAGTTTTTTTCATACCAAGTTTAATTTTGGTAACGATTTAAAAGAAGCTTCAGATTGCAGCAGTAATAAGACCTCAAAGGAGAAAAGTTTGTGAAACTGAGCCATGAAAGTAACCTTGGCACTTATTACAGTGTTCGCATAAAACAAATGTCTTGACTGAGCCTCAGAAAGCACTTTCATTGGCTGGCTTTCTGGAATGTTAGACAGGGTGCTAATTAGGCCAAGGCCCCAGCTTCATCATGTCCACTCACCAATTACCTTAACAGAAAAGAAAAATTATTACCCAGTGCCTGTAGGAAAATTCTAAACTTGTTATATCCCCACATAATCACAGGAGCATTAAAGACTGACCCAAGGTAGCAAGTATCCATGTGCCTTATAAATCTTCTGCAGCAATTCCTTTTGAAAACGATCTGATTGTTTAGCTTAGGGAATGTGATTTTCCTTCTAAATATTTTTGTGGGCAGTCACGTTCACTGAATAAACTTATCACTTAATTGTAAAATCTAGACTCTGGTTTATGAAAATAAAATATGGAAACTCTGACAGGGCTAGAACACTGAAAAAATCAGTTTGTCTTTATTAGAAATAACTTGGGGGATCCTGGGTGGTTCAGTCGGTTAAGAGTCTGCTTTCAGCTCAGGTTATGATCCCAGGGTCCTGGGATGGAGCCCTGCATCGGGCTCCCTGTTCAGCAGGGGGCCTACTTCTCCCTCTTCCTCTGCAGCTCTCCCTACTGGTGCTCTCTTGCTCACACTCTTGCTCTCTCTCTCAAATAAGTAAATAATGTTTAACAAAAAGAGAGGAAGAAAGAAGGAAACTTATAGGAGCACCTGCATGGTACAGTCGGTTGAGTGTCCAACTCTTGGTTTTGGCGCAGGTCATGATCTCGGGGTTGTGGAATCAAGCCCCACATTGGGCTCCACGCTCAGTGTGGAGTCTGCTTGAGATTCTTTTGCCCCTCCCTCTGCCCCTCCCATTCATGCTTTCTCTCTGCCTTCTCTAAAATAAATCTTCAATAAATAAATAAATAAATAAACTGAAAAAGCAATGTTGCAACAAGATTGATGTGTGGAAGTGTTTTTGACCAAATTGTTTTGATTCTTTTGTTCCTGTCCTTATCAGTTCACATATGCATGTACATATATAAAATGTAGTCAATGGTCCAAATGGCCTTAAAAGATTCTCTTTAAAAGCTATGCATGTTCCATATCTGCAGCTTACCATTTAGCCTGGATAGTATGTGAAAATGATTCATCATTGACTAGCTTTTTTGGTTGCCAATATCAATCAATTAACAAGTATTTACCAAACACTACTATGTGCTTAGTGTTCTAATGGTACTGTGACGGGATAAAGAACAAAAAGATACATGAGCTGTCAATAGACAGCTATAACCTTTGGAACTGAGAAGGTATAAGGAACTAGTGAAAAATGTGATATATGTGAGCACTGTATACTGACATAATTCAGTGTGAAGCTATCAGAGAAAATTACTGAATACAGGATGTTTTAAACTGCCATATAACTATATAGCACACGTAAAATAAATGAAAGAAATATATAGATAATTATATGAACACATGGTTGAAAGTACATTCTTCTATTTAATTATGAAAAAAATATTTGCAAGCTATGTTGAACAGTCTTTCCACTCTTAAAGAATTCTCTAAACATTCTTTAAACACAGTATATGCTGCAATTTGCAGTTGGTGTTTTCTTCCCTGCAGTAAGAATTTTAACTGAAAGATGAGAGTTGGCTCATAGATAAGCCTTAGGAATCTATAAAATCTCTGCAATTCAGACAAAAGGTATGAAGAAAAAGTTCATTTTTCTAGATGAGTGATCCAAGTCTTTTATCAGATTCTCAAAGGGGCCTGTAATCAGTGCAGTGTTTTCCTTGAACCTATGCTGGTACTAACTGCTAAAGTCAATAAAGAACAATGACAGTTAACAATAAGATTTTTATCTGTGACTTTTGATTCTCTACCAATATAAAGACAGTTTTAAAACCATCATTTTAAAGGTTATTTTTCAATCAGAAGAAAATATGAAAACATCTAGTGATGTTTTCAAAAAGTTTTGAGAATTAAAATCAATATTCTATTAAATATTAAAACATACATTTTTTAAAGTGAAATGGACATCAATTATAAATCAGTAATTTCTCTCCTCAAACACTGAAGTTTATCCCCAGCACTCTGTTGCGAACGGGACAGAGCCCATGGAAATGGAATCTTTTTACTTGCTACAACCCCTGGGCATGTTAACAGGGGTACCATCTTGAAAACAAGACAGATTTACAAAGACACTCACATCACTCTGGTTTTTGGCAGTCTTCAAAGAGTGCAGCATCTTGGGATCATCATTAATGCTCAGGGTTCCAATCATTTTCCCTTTATTTTTCTCATAGTCTTTCTTGTACATCACCTGTAAAGACATCACATGTGCTGGTTCCCAGCCACCCAGAACCATCACTGCAGGCCCCCCGCCCGGGTGGCCAGGCCACACTCACGTCGCTGACTATCTTGCTGTTGGCCTTGGCTGCCAGCAGGGGAATGGCGTCCACTTTAATGTCGAATTTCTTCGCTTTGCTCTTCTCCCAGTCATGCTTGTAGATATTCTGGACAGAAATTTCATCAGAAGAATTATAAGAACAACAGCTGACACAGTAAAATAAGAAACAGACTGAAAATTTGTATATGTAGACTTACTTCACCTACAAATAGTAAGTTTACCAAATGGTAGTATAATTATTCATTAATCTGTAATCTAGCTTCCCACCTACCACCATATAATACTAAACACCTTTTTAATATCCTGTGAGCTTTCAAAATATTCTGCCACACTGATGTATAAAGGGCAGTGTAAAAAGACAACCACTTGAAGAAGGTGAAATATGACATTTATAGAAGAGATCTTGCAAAACTCTAGAGATTAGCTGAGGATTTCTGATAGTAAAAGAGACTGTGGAAAATGAAATAGGATGGCTAAGTAAGAGCCTTCCCAGCATTTAGGCCTTAAAAGCTCCACTGACCATAGCACATACCCTCCCCAATGTCATATAAAAAATAAAAATATTTAATTAAAAAAAAAAAAGCTCCACGGATACTCTGGAAACAATCGTCATAGCTGGTTAGTTGCATAACTCCTAATTGGGTCTTTTTAAACACCCATAACATTTCCTCGTCACATGGGCACATAGTGATAGATTTCTGTGGCTTTGATACTTACATCACTTAAGTTATAGGCATTGACTTTGTGCTGGATAAACTGTGGAGCATCTGCTGGTACATTGCACTTGAACTTCTCACTTTCGTGTTTTGCTTTGTAATTCAGCTGGAAAACAATAGAAGACAGCCAGTTTGTTGTCAGAATTTTCTCATGAGTATATAAGTGGCTAAGTTTTTTCTATCCTTTTTAGAAACATGTCTCAAAGAGGCCATCTGTCCAAAGTCCAGTACAGGGCTTTGACCCTCACTCCCACCTTCAATATCATACTGTAATCCAACTTGAGATGTCATTTTATAAATGTTATCACAGTGTATGTGTGGGGAAACTCGCAGTTGGATCTAAACTTTTAGGCTGTCCTTACAGGACAGGAACACTCAAAATCTATTAAATTCTATGATCAGAGAAATAACAAAAATAGTTACAATGCTAAACCATTAAAATGCTAACACAGTTAAAAAGATACATACATTCTGCTTAATAAAAATGTAAAACATAGCACTTTAATTTAAAATTTTTAAAAGGTGCCGTAGGTGGAAGGAAGGGAGTATAGAGAGAGAACGAGGCTGTTGAATTCTGCAGCAAAAGGCAAATGCACAAGACTGAGTGTTGTGTACTAAGCACCTCCAAACCAGAGCCGTGGCCTATCACGACCAACAAGAAGAGTGTGTGGTGACCAGACACTGCATACAGCACCCTATTCCTCTGCTGCTTGCCAAGTTCAGGTGCATCAGTGATGTTAGGGTTTGGCTGTTCTTTCTTGAAGCATAAATTGTTAATAAGTTAGGAAAGTTGCATAATGAACTGATAGGGACTCCTGGGTTATACTGATGCCATTTCCTTCTTTACCAATTGCAAATGAGCTCACTGTGATAGTACTCACGTTTTAGAGTAGGACACAACGTATTTTCCTTCCTGAGAGAGTAGGACACAACGTATTTTCCTTCCTGAGAAGGCTGTGCTACTTTTAGCTACTTTAGCACCCTGCTACTCAAAGTGTGGTCGACCAACAGTAGCATCAGCATCACCGAGGAGCTCAGAATCTGGGTGACCGGCATGAATGTGAATGTTCGAGAAGCAATGCTGCTCTTCCCTGATCTTCCCGTGGCTGGGTTGTTCTGCTTTAGATCTTCCTTGACCACTCAACTTGAAAGGTCCACCCACTCATTGTCTCTCACTTCAGTCTGTTTGAATTCTCTATCACCACCCTGTATTAGTTTTCTTCTCACTGCCTGATGTCTTTCTTGTTTCTGCACTCTTTGCCTTGTTGTAAAGTCTTCATTGGCAAACTAAAGAATGGGAAATACTTCCCTTGTTACCTATGCAAAGATACTCATTGTCTTTAAGGGGCCATAAAGTTTTAGTATGCGTTATTCTGGGTATGTGACAGACCCTAATGGGCAAATTCTCCACTAAAAATTGGTGACTTATGGAAGACATATTATTTATTTCTATTATTGTCTAGCACCATTTTCCCTGAGGCTGCAATTCGATCTAGCAGCTTCCTTTGCATTTTAATGAACAAATCTTGAAAAATGACATTGTTGGGTAGATAGATGAGCCCATGAAGATTGAGCATGAAAATGCCCATATTTTAAATAAACACAGCATTCTAGGTCATCCACACTTGCACAAATCAAGGTACTTACATCACTAAGCTGCTTCGTGTTGAGCTGGGCTTGCAGCAGCACAGGAGTATCAGTGACGGCTGTGAACTTGGTCTTATCTGGATGAACTTTATATGTATGCTAGAAAAGACATTATTTCATGAAATTTCATAATGTATCTTTATATTCTTGTTCATATACACAGTAACTTATAAAAAGTTTCCAGTTAAAAATAGAGTTTATTGGGGTGCCGGGGTGGCTCAGTTGTTTAAGCATCTGCCTCTGGCTCAGATCATGATCCCAGGGTCCTGGGATTGAGACCCATGTCGGGCTCCCTGCACAGCAGGAGAGTCTGCTTCTCCCTCTTCCTCCGCCCCTCCCCTGCTGGTTCTCTCTCTCTTTCAAATAAATAAATAAAATCTAATTAAAAAATAGGGTTTATTTCCTGAACACTTGATTGACACGTTCTCACTTTCTCTCTCTCAATCTCCGTCTCCTGACGCTGCCTCCAAACTGGTCTCCCTGCTGCAATTCAGCAACCGGATTCATCTTCCTCCTGCTGAAGCCTTACAACGGCTCTCCACGGGACTGGTAGTCAACCTAAACTGTGCCTTGGCTGATGAGCCCTACCTTACAGAATCTCCGTCCTCCCTTCATCTCCTACCATGTCGCCTCTTACCACTGTGCCCCCCCCTCAGTACCCTCCAGCTCCCTCATCTTTTCAATGCCTTAAGTGCCAAGTTTGTTCTCTCCTTAGGCCGTTCTTCCAGTTGCTCTCACCTTGATATTGGCGTGGCTGCACATTTCTGCCTTGGACCCTCCTTGGGCACCCAGTCTATGGTGCCCACCCAGTCTCCCTCTCACGCATCATTCTATTTTATTTAATTCTATAATATCACTCCACATGTGTTGTCTTATCATTGTCTGATATCTTTCTTCTTGCTGGGTTCTCTGTTTATTGTTTGTCTCTCCCTCTCAAATGCACGCTCCTCCAGAGGCAGCCCACCTTGTTCCCTCTTCCTTCCCAGCATCAAGGACAGTGTCTAACACAAGCTAGCTCCTCACGTGAATTCGTTAAACAAATGAACACCTACCTCTCAGAAATTTCCCTATCCTGCCTTCCCTCCCCCAGACCAAGCCATGTATATATACTTTACTACTGGAAGACAAACAAAGACACAAATTCTTTTGTAACAAATAGGTTTGTTCATAGCAATTTTTAAGCTCCCCAATTCCACCCAAAATTTAAAATTTAACATCTGCTAACCACTCGATATTAGTAGTTAAACTCCTGCTAAAATTACCACTAGATGGCACAAGAATCCCAAACCCCATTTCAAGAACTCAGGGCCCCTGACTCACGTCTTTACACTGGTCTAGCTTCTTGATTGCTTCATATTCTTGTGTTATTGTCTGAGGGAAATAGCATTTCCCTTTATCTTCTTCATACTCTGCTTTGTAATTTTTCTGTAATGAGAAAGAGCAAAAATAGATCAGGATTGTTAATGCCCCCAAATAATGTTACTGAGAGACAGAACAATGGTCTTCAACTTACATCACTGTTTTGAGCTGAGACTTTCATGCAGTGAATTTGATATGGGTCCTCAAAGCTGCCTATATAATGTCCCAGAACATTCTGTACATATGCATCTTTGTATTTAGCCTGAAAAAGAAAGCATATTGATAGATATGTCAATCATGTATGTTATTTGTCAAACAGTAGAAAAGCCCTCAAAGCCCAGGGGCAACCACAGCCTTCCGAACCTCGCTAAAGTTCTTCAGCAGAGTGTCAAGTTGATATTTGGGGGTCTCACAGTAGTTCATGCTCTTTGCTTTTGTCTTCTCATAGTTTTCCTTGTATAATCTCTGTCGAAGGAAGAAAATCAAAGAAAAATGTATCTCATAGTTTAAAAGCCATTCCCTTCATTGTATACTTAACCAAAAAGGCAAATTTTGTATTTTCTTCAGCATTTACTTTCCACAAGGCAAAAGAGGCAGAATGAATATGGTAGTTTCATGTCTTGAAGAATCTAGTCAGCTGGGGAACCTGGGTGGCTCAATGAGTTAAGCCTCTGCCTTCGGCTCAGGTCAGGATCCCAGGGTCCTGGGATCAAGTCCCGCATCGGGCTCTCTGCTCGGCAGGGAGCCTGCTTCCCCCTCTCTCTCTGCCTGCCTCTCTGCCTACTAGTGATCTCTCTCTGTCAAATAAATAAATAAAATCTTAAAAAAAAAAAAAGAATCTAGTCAGCTAATAACCACGTATGTGCTTGTGTTATTTATCGTTTAACAGTCCTCAGTCAGAATATACCACAGTGTGCCAACGCTGCTAAGCAATTTTTTGTCTTAAAATAATTCTGTCCACTTGAATGTGTTTGAAGGAAAATGAAGTTTTTTAAATAGTGCAAAATTAGGTAAAAGATATAAGGTGGACCTTAGTTACTAAGGCACAGTCCTAGAAAAGTATTCAGTTCGGCCCTCGATGAAAATGCGTTTTACAACACATTTGGAAGTTAGCTTTTTTCACTGAGAGCTAATATTTTTCCTCATAAGTAATTATACACGAAAAGGTGGTTTTCCCATTTTGTTATAGGTATCATGTATTTCTACAGTCTTCTTAATTCTCCCAAAAAGAAATCCAAAAATATACTCAGCGAAGACAAACATAAATGATATAGAATAAGGAGTATTTTTCTGCTGTTAGAGAAGCAATTTCTTTTTTGAGAAGCAATTTTTATAAAGAGTTTTATTTTAATATTTAGGTCTTTAAAATGAGATCAGTATTTTATAGACTTCTTAAAGTAAAATATTTTGTTCTTGAGGTTATGATTCATCTAGTTTTCCTACTTTATTGTTCTTTTGCCTGATTTTCTCACTTCTTGCCTTTTATTTTTCTATACCTATTTTTGCAAAGTACCTGAAGTCAGTTCATGACATGGAATGACTATGTATTTATACATACTGAGATATGAAGCTCATTTCTGGGAAAAGCAATGAAGAAAACGCTATTGCTAGTATATTTTCTCCCTAATAAACAGATGGCATGAAAAAGATTAAGGAAACATTTATAATATTCACTCGTGTCTCAAAGTACAGAGACATCCTAAGAATGAGGAACTTAATCATCTTTTCCCCATGGGCTTTAGGGTGTGACTTGTCGTCCTGAATCTGAGATTTTATTTAGGCTAACGTCCCATCTGAAGTTATATTAAACAGTAAGTGCAGCCACATCTGAAAATAAGAGTGATTTACAAAGACACTCACATCACTCTGGTTTTTGGCAGTCTTCAAAGAGTGCAGCATCTTGGGATCATCATTAATGCTCAGGGCTCCAATCATTTTCCCTTTATTTTTCTCATAGTCTTTCTTGTACATCACCTGTAAAGACATCACATGTGCTGGTTCCCAGCCACCCAGAACCATCACTGCGGGCCCCCCGCCCGGGTGGCCAGGCCATACTCACGTCGCTGACTATCTTGCTGTTGGCCTTGGCTGCCAGCAGGGGAATGGCGTCCACTTTAATGTCGAATTTCTTCGCTTTGCTCTTCTCCCAGTCATGCTTGTAGATATTCTGGACAGAAACATTTTAACAAAGGAATCAGCAAAAATGATATGCATGTTTACCACACTTTAAGGACTAATGAGCATCTCAATACTCCAGCTTAATGCAAAATAAATGGACCGTTTTTATTGTCCAGAAAATCGCGCATATTTTAGTTATTTCTCTTCAAGCTGAAGCTTCTAACTTCCCAAGCTCAAGGTTCTCTACTCCTCACTAGAATCTTTCATCAAATTAACCTCATTTTAGTGACCATACTAATATCTGATTCCTAACACTGAGTACTTCACAGAGTGGCACAAATGTTTGATAGTTAATTTACTTTTTGTGATCTAAAGATATCACTTTCATTTGATCTCAAAGTCCTCTGAAAAGTCCTGAATCATTACAATACTCATTGATGCTGGATAACCTAAGTACTTATTTATAGAATTGTGGAAGAAACGGAGATCTACCCTACTCCAAGGGGAATTTGACTTTTCTCTATAATTAATTTTTGAAAATGAAAGGTAGCAATGGATACTTGGCCTTAATGCCTTTTGAATACCCCGTATATCTTAGTGTAAGCTCTCTTACATGTAGAAATGAGCACCATTTATGGGAAATAAGGGGCATTACACATCTGAGGAATAAATAAAATGAAACTGTATCTAAAAAACCAGGCCCTGGGTGAAAATTAATTATAGCATAGTATAAATGAATATATGGCTAAAATCTCTAACATTATGATTCACAGTTACACCTACATGAGTGGTGGCATTTGGAGGCTTGGTTAAAACATACTAAGACTGAAAAAAAAACCATACTAAGACTGTCTGATTGTATGAAGCTACTTACAACATCGCTATCTACGTTTACAAGGTGAATGCCAAGATATGTGGGCAGAGACACAGGGACGTGATACACGGGTTAAATGTTCTTCCCATCTTGAACACAGACGTGTTTATTCAGTGAAGCAATCCGGAAATAAAAGCACAGGTTGTCAGGATAGCCCATGGCACAGTACACAAGAACTTACATCACTCAGGTTATAGGCGTTGACTTTATGCTGGAGGAGGGCAGGAGTATCTGGAGGTATGTGGCACTTGAACTTTTCACTTTCATGCTTTGCTTTGTAGTTTAGCTGAGACAGAAAGTGAGAGAGACAGAGAGGGAGGGAGACAGACAGTAAAGGAGACAATGAGTTCTAAAAAAAAGAACTGTCCCCAAATACAAAAACCTTGGGTGGTACATTTCATAAAATAAAATGTAAAATACATTATACATTTTGTTTAAATAACGGACAGTGTTGTTAAGATCGAGACACAAGTCCAGAACGAGGGTGGGCCCCTCTGCATTCTTGATAACACGGGGATATCACATCTGTCACTGGTGCAGGACTGTCCTGGAAGGTGGTGGCTGTCTCACACATGCTCCCTCTCCAATCATACCACAGTTGGCCCTCGGAATCAGGGGACTCTGAGACTCACAGCCCTATCTCTCTTCCCACCGTCAATGCTCACTTTCTGGGAACATGTTCTAACAAACCTGGTTACGTCCCCACATGTACATTATGGTTTGCTAAGACTCTTATGTGAAGACTTGATTTCTGGTCATAAATTGACTGAGGTTACTTTCACTGTTTTGTTTAGTTCAACACAAGCTTGGAAGTTCATACTTAAAACTCATGTGATAAAACTTATCTCAAAAACTCCATTTCCCAAAAATGTATTTGAGACAGAGACATCTCATGTACTGGGTATCTGCTCTGGGCCAGGGTATTTCCTGTGCTCATACCTCCTTCCATTTGCTCTTCAAAGCAACCACAAATTACAAAAGGGAAATAAGAGGCATAGAGAGGTTCAACAATTTGCCTGTGCTGCCAGGTTGTAAAGACAGAGCTGGAATTTTACCCAGTCTTGTCTGACTCAAGAACTCATGTTCTTTCCAGGGCAGTAACATACATCAGTTCCCCTTCTAGAACCAACTATCATTGATACCCACCCAAGAAGATGCAAGGCAAGTAAATAAGTAGATATTTTAGGTGATTATAAATTTAGACAAGTTAAATTTGCTAAAATGGACTTACCCTTTTTTTTTTTTTTTGGTAAATGTGACAAGTCACTGGATTTTATATGCAGAGTTATGATAGGTTATCCCTCCCAACTGGATTTCCTACATATTTAAAGGAACTTACATCACTCAGTTGTTTGGAATTGACTTGGGCTTGCACCAGAACAGGAGAGTCAGTGACTTGAGTGAATTTTGTCTTATCTGGATGGGCTTTGTAGGTATGCTGTGGAGAAAAAAGGAATCATTTTAGCAGTCAAATCCAAGTTGGCCTAGAGGCCAAGCAAGGAGAATCCATTCCCCAAAGAAAAAGAAACTTGTAGTTAATCAAACCCATGGCTCTCTTCTGATTAGACTGCCCTGGTTTTGACAGATACTTGCACATCTGTACAAGAAACTTTCTCATTCTTCAGATTTCCGATAACCCTCCTTTGGGGAAATGAACTAGAACTAGCTCTTGCAATGTATGGATGACAATAGGGGAAATCAGTTCATCTACTACAAAATAAATTTTGTTTCTTGCAATTTCTTTGCTCGCATTTATTTGAAAAGTGTTAACATTGTAGGTATTTCTTGACCCCTAGAGGCCACAGGTGGCAGGACGTTTCAAGTTCCTACTACAGACTTACATCTTTACACTGATCCAGTTTCTTGATTGCTTCATATTCTTGAGTTATAGTCTGGGGGAAGAAGCCTTTGCCTCTGTCTTCTTCATATTCTGCTTTGTAGTTTTTCTAGAAGGAAAAGAAATCAGATACAAGGATACAACCATTTATTCATGCCCTAAGGACGTGTTGGAAAGCTACCTGATTGTCTTAGAACTTACGTCACTGTTTTGAGCTGCAACTTTCATGCAGTGCGTATGGTATGGATCCTCAAAGCTGCCTACGTAATGTCCCAAAATATTCTTCAAGTAGGAATCTTTGTATTTAGTCTGAAAGACAAAACACATTTCATGTATTTATTGGGGGAAAATAATGGACCTTTTCTTAACAGAAGTAGTAACCACAGGACTGCTTACATCACTAGTGAAGTTGTGCAGAACTGTATCAAGTTGAAATTTGGGGGTTTCACAGTAATTTATGCTCTTTGCCTTTGTCTTTTCATAGTTTTCCTTGTATAGTTTCTGTCAAAGAAAAAACAAGCAGTTAAAGTAGATTCCTGTCACTCCCACGCTGATTCTAACACTTGTATTTCCCAACACTCAACAAAAGAAGAAGAAAAAAAAAGACATCGCCTGTCAACCATCTTAAAAATTGACAATCAGGGGCACCTGGATGGCTCAGTGGGTTAAAGCCTCTGCCTTCGGCTCAGGTCATGATCCCAGGGTCCTGGGATTAAGCCCCGAATCGAGCTCTCTGCTCCACAGGGAGCCTGCTTCCTCCTCTCCCTCTGCCTGCCTCTCTGCCTAGTTGTGATTTCTCTCTGTCAAATAAATAAAATATTTAAAAAAAAAATTGACAATCAGACATTGGGGTGTGGTGAATGATAAGTTTCTTCTATTAGCAATGACTGTAAAGCTTAGGTTTTTAATGGTCACCAAAAAATCTGGAAACTAGTATGCTGCCTCAGACCAAGACCTTAGTTGTGGCTTTGAGTTCTGTGTATTTCAGCTCCGCTAGGTCTTCCCTCCCCCAACTCACACACTCGTCCCTCACTGATGGTGTCATGACAGACATGAATATTCTGAGCAACAGTGAATTTTTTTTTTAAATAAACCTTCACGAAAAAGTTGAGTATATGCTGAGAAGTACACGTACTTTCTTCCTCCTTCCACCAAGGGAAAAGCCTTCTGCAAACAGATAGTGTGTCTTAAAATTACAGTATACCCAAGAACTCAGATGATAAAGCCACTCACTCTTCTTCTCTGCTAGGATGTCAATTTAGCTCTAACAATAACAATAAACAACTATTGATTTTAAAGGCGCAACTGAGAAAGTGGGTCTTGTCACTTTCTCATGTTGGGTTTGGAGACTGTAAATGGTGCTATTTGGTTTTCAGTTTTTTATATTGTTCTCTTTATCAGCAAAGTAGATTTGAACCCAGGCTTTTAGATGTTTGCTAAAGAGGACCTTCATCTAGGAAACAGGAGACCTGCTTTGCACTGATTTCCCAACAGGGCTATTTGGACAGACACACTGACTCTCTCACCTGCCACCCCAACTCCATTCACCCCCTTCCTCAATCGCATGTACACATTTCTATGGTGCTGACTTAATTTGAGGGACAAAGAAAATTAACCTGCAGAGAGAACCATGTATAATTCTCAAATACTGGGAAAGCTTAATACAGTGTAACTGTAAGGGAAAAACTCAACTGATCACATGTTCAGTCTCTTTATTTATTTATTTAAAAGATTTTATTTATTTATTTGTCAGAGTGAGCACAGGCAGACAGAGTGGCAGGAAGAGGCAGAGGGAGAAGCAGCCTCCCTGCTGAGCAAGGAGCCCGATGTGGGACTTGATCCCAGGACGCTGGGATCATGACCTGAGCCAAAGGCAGCTGCTTAACCAACTGAGCCACCCAGGCGTCCCTCAGTCTCTTTATTTATACAATCAAAGTGGTCTCAGGCTTTTAGTCTCTTAATGCCTTTTTTCACTTATCCAGTCAATTTTAAATCTAATGGATTGGTCAGACTCTTAATTCCACACGGAGAAACTCCTGTGAAGGCTCAGGGAGCCATCTTTTAAGTCATGCTGTCTGCAAATGGTGATTTCTAGGGACAGGATCTGCACAGAGAATGGTGGAGGTAAGGAGAAGAAGCGGTGAGACACGGGACATTTGTCCTTGCCCCGCTTGATGAACACAAGGGCAGGGCATACACACAACTTCATCTCTCACCCTCCTCCCCTTTCAAAGTCTCCTTCTGCCTGGGTCAGATCACATGTATTTCCTACAGTGTACTCTTTGCCCATATGGAAGCTCAGGCACCAGAGCCTATAAGCAACTGAGGATTTCTCTGCTCACTGAGCTAAATCCACAGCTCCCCCCGCCCCAAACTGACACACATCATACTCAGAGGCATTCCTGTCTTCCTGTGGGTAAACGGTTCCAGGGGAACTGCGACAACAGGATCTTAAAGTATTTGCAAAGTTATATATGCACTTAGTCATTTAGTTATATATGAATTATAGGAGCAAAATCTCATCTCTCTGGAAGCTAAGGTTAAAAAAAAAAACACTTTTTGACAAGAATGTACTTACATCACTTAGGGCATTTCCTGCCGCCTTCAGCTGCTGGAGCAGTGGGTTCTCTGAAGCAGGAAGTACATTATAATCTGCTTTTCCCTTATTCTTTTCATAGTCTTCTTTGTATTTCACCTGTAGGAGTGAAATAAAATGAGAAAGTAATGCTGTGGGTTATTTTTGCTCTTGTCTCCATTATGGATATTACGACATGGTTTCGCAATCAATTTTCTCTCTAGAAAAGTGGCAGCTTGACATTTTACAAACAAATTCTCCTAGTAGCTCATAACAGCAGCAGAGCAAGTGCATCAATTTCCAGGCTAACTTCTCTTCCCATTCATTTATTCATTCAAAAATGTCCATAAGGGATCAATTATGCACTGGCCCTGGGACAGGTCCAAGAAAGAGTAAGATCTGGTCCCCGCCCCTCAAAGAGAAAAAGACACACAGAGATAATGACAGTGCCTCATGTCCCAGACACTGGCTGCTCCACAGCCCTCATTTAGCTCTTAGCCTCCAGCTGCCTAATTGCCAACACACTGTTAAAGAAAGCAAACCAGAAGCATCCGCAATCGTATGCTTCATCCATGGCTGTGTGTGAGCATGTGTGTATCTGATGTACATCAGAAGCGAGAGGAAGGGGCTGGAGGCTGGATGAAATATGACAACCTCACCTCTTCTTTCTGCCCTCCCACTTTGCACCTTCGATTCCAGCTTTAGCAGAAGCTTTAAATGAGCGCCCCAAAGCCCCTGTCAGGAACATGCCCAAAGGGAGAACAAGAAACCGATCCTAGTTCTGACCCTGATCCTCAGTACCCGCCATTTATTGTGGCGACACAGCTGTAGAATACAGAACAGTTCAGACTCCTAGGTAGCCTACCAACATTTGAGAACCTCAAAAACCAGATATAATCAGTTTGGTCTTCAAAGGCAGGAGATACACAGCTGAAAGACAGAGGCACCAGCCTCTACAGCAGCCACAGAAGACTCACAGGGAATATAGGAATGAAAGACCTAATTTTCTATCTTACAGAATTATGAGCTTTATTGAAAAATAGAACCAACCAGAAAAGGGCTTCCACACACACCCTTATCTACCTACCTATATCTGGGATACGTGGCCTCTTCTCCTGTTTATGGATAAACTGTCAGGACTTGTGGCAAAGTTTTCCCTCCTGTTAAGAACCAGAACCTTTCCCCTTTCACCTACTCAAGGAGATCACTCCAGCCACTCTTTCTGCCTCAGATATCATATTTTTCTTCCACACTGTGGATTTTTCCCATCAACGCAGATACATGGTGTCTTTGCTATCTTAAAAGAATCCCCTCTTCACCCACGTATCCCTCAGCCACTACCTAATTTCTTCTTTTCCTTTTAGGAAAATACTTTGAAAAAGTTGAATACAGTTACATTCTTCTATATCTCTGTTCTCATCCACTCATGAGCCCTCTTTAAGCAGACTCAACCAAGTTACTCCTAAGTTCGTCAGAGACCAGATGCTGGTAAAATCATGTCAGAAACAGACCCAGCTGATCACCCCCTTCTCCCTTCACTTGCTTCCCATTCTCTCCCAACTCTACTCCCACCTCATTGCGCTGATGTGTTCACATGGGGATACTCCAGAGTTCAGTCCTAGAGCTTTCAGGATACACCTGCTCCCTTGGTGGTCTCCCGTCTTATGATGTTAAATACTATCCATACACGGATGTCTTACAAATTTATACAACTCTTCAGATATCTCCCCTGAAACTTCAGACTTGTACAGTCAACTGCCCACTTAACATTTCCACTCAGATGTCTAAAAGGCATCTTGGGTCTTACATATTGGAAGCTGAGCGTATGTCTCCCCTCTAAAAATAATTATCCAGTCCTTCTGCACTCTTCCCTCTCTTGGAAAGGGAAATCCCATTCATGCAGTTGCTTAGACCCAGACTGTCTTCCCAAATTCCACAACCAACCCAACAGCAAACAAGATCAGCTCTACCTTCAAAGTACATCTCATCACCTGCCCTGCTCTCCTCCTGATCCAAAACATGACTGTCTTGCACCTGGAGACTGAAATAGCTTCCTAGGTGATGAGATCTTCTTGCTTTCACTCCTTCAGCAGAGCCAAGGCCAGGGTTTGAGTCAAGTCTGATTAGCTCTGAAGTTTATATGCTTTCTAGTGCTAGAATGCTAAGGACTCTATTTACTAAAGTCTGCTCTATAGAGTATATGAACATATCCATGGATCTGTGTATCTTCTCTGTGACCAGATTCTCACCAATTAGTAGGAAAATTTAAAAAATTATAATCATGAATGTGGGAATGTCCATATTCAGAGAAGTTTGCCAATCATATTTTATTGAGGGGTCCTTCTGTTGGAGAGCACAACCTTTCTACTTGCAGGTATCAAAAGGTCCTTTATAAAATATTAAAGATAGTACTTAAGTATTATTAATGCTCATACTAGCAAAAATTTTCAAAAATTTGGTAGCCTTATAACCCCAAAGTACTTTTTTTGTTGTTGCCCAAGTACTCTCTTTTTTTCATTACTTACAAAATCAAGAG
The DNA here is from genome assembly GCA_004024625.1 of Mellivora capensis. NCBI lineage: Eukaryota > Metazoa > Chordata > Mammalia > Carnivora > Mustelidae > Mellivora > Mellivora capensis. The sequence continues at coordinate 46,052 of PISX010003494.1, read as the reverse complement.
TTATAAAAAGTCCACCCCAAATAAGACCATCATGACAAATGGGAGCATTTCCTCATACCTTGCTAGCTGCTACCCCAGCTCGTTTATTCACTTTGTACTCCGGTGTTTCGGTCTGCATGAAGTAGATCTGGTCTTTCATATTCTCAAAATCTTCCTGGTATTTTCTCTGTAAGACATTAAACATGCTGGAGAACTGCTGTGAGCACAGACTGTGCAAGGGTTCACACGGGGGAACAGGGGCCACTTGGAGAGCTTACGCATAGCCCCACTCCTCTTGGTTTATGTAGATCAGGTTACAGTGAGAGATGGTAGGGCCATCACAAAAACAATTAGCAACTTAACCGAGATTTAGAGCAATTATAAGAGGCTGAAAACTACCCTCTAAGAAGGAGCTCCCAAGGCTAGGGGCAGAGAATTTCGGAGAAAAGGAAAAGAGTTTTTCAGTGAAGAATTTCTGGGAAGAAACTAGTCAGTTTCATAAATGTAGTTTGGGTTCCCCAGGCAAAGAATACATTTAAAAGGGACCCTTTAACCTGTACTCACTTTGAAACCCTATTGTTCATATGAAAATTGAGGCAAGAATGATGGAATCTGAGTAAACCAGTATTTCTCAAAAGGGAGAAAGACTGGGAGATTTCTTTCTGGTTAGCAACTCTACACAGGTCTTGTCCCCAAGAAGAGGTACCTGGACTCTAATGTTCTGGTACCCCTTCAGGTGTGGTTGGGGACTAGAAGTTATAAAGGAAAGGGTCACCCTTTCATCCTAAGAACATCCGCCATTTCTTCCTACTTACTGTGCTGATGTTATCAGCATTCATTCTGGCAGTAGCAATTTCAAAGCAAGGTGTCTCACTCCATTTGCCTTTGATTTTATTTTCATAGTCTGCCTTGTATTTTTGCTATGAGAAAAAAGACGACAAGACAAAATATAGAAAATACAGAAATTGACAAGTAAGACAGAAAAGTGGTAATGGGCAGCTTTAAAAAATATCTTTATAAAAAATTTTTTTAAATAAAAATGTATCTTGACTATGGCCCTTGTTAAGTTCTTAATAGAGGTCTTCAAACCTTCTAGCATAGTGTCAACAAGAAAGTTGAGCAGCGGGTAGAGGTAATAATTGACCCTCTTCTTGTTGAATCTGGGGACTTCGTTCATTCAGAACTTACAGATATTCTCTGATGTTTGAGGGAGGAGACTCAGAAGCATACTCCACTTGTATATCAGAGTTATAATAAAACCACTCAACCCCAGGTTTCCATGCCAGATGAACTTATTTCTGAGCTTTACCAATACTCCTAGTTATTCAGAAAGCAATACAAAAATCTGGCTTGCAGGCTAATTATAAGCCTTTCCAGTTGAGACTTAAAGACATTTTAATGAGAACTGGCAAGTAATTAAAAAATTGCCCCATCTTACTCCCAAACACCACCCCACCTGAATTTCAGGCTGTGGGCATCTAGAGGACTGGAATCGTGTCTTCTTTATGTTTATATCCTCAGAATCTAACACAAAATGCAGCTTACACAAGTGGCCTCATAAATCCATGCCCAAATACACTGAATTGAGCTGAGTCAATGATATGCGGCTTCAAACTACCCTGGCCTTATACTGTTCTTAGAATAAAATTAAATTACTCAATCCCAAATCTGGGCATATAAGCCAAAGCCAGAGCTGGGTTACAGCAATTTCCCCTTCTTGGGAAATGTGTTAACAGATACAACCAATGAGTCTCAAGGTTTCTGCACACCTACACCCCTACTATACTCTTCAAGAGAAAAGAAAGTTGTTTTCTGGTATACCTTTAACAGAACCAGTGCCAAGGAGGAGTGATGTGCTGAACCAATGAGTATGAGTTAAAGGATGCTCAATCCTTTCTCAAATGCATATACCCTTTCTTCTCAAGAGCTTAATATGCCAATAAATAGCCAAGTGTTTTTCATAACTATAAATTTTAGAGTCCTGGGCCTGAGTCCAGAAGCTCTGGGGCCAAGACTGGACTCTATCATTACCAAAGGTGTGACTTAGCCTCTCCAAGTTTCAGGGTTCTCAACCATAGCACCAACAATAATAATACCTTCCTGAAGAGCCCTAAACAAATGTAGGCTATGATGACTCTAAAAACTATGATGATAACATTGACAGCATAACAGAGTAAGAAGCTGGAGAAAATTGTGAGTATTCTTTGATAGAAATCTTTGTTGAGATACTATTTACATTAAAGTACCAATTCATGTGTACTCTCCTCTCTTGAAGCTTTAAAAAAATTGTAGTCAACTCTTCAGTCAATCAAAACAGACTTAACTCAATCAGTCAAAAAGGATTTTTCGATTGGCTGATTGCCTGTAGAAGTATTTCTAAACTTTTTGGGGACTAGACCTCTTCAGATATCTGAGGAAGCTATAAAATGCCCATAAACACAACTGAGAGAATTCTTTTTTTTTTTTTTAAGATTTTATTTATTTATTTGGCAGAGAGAGACACAGAGAGAGAGGGAACACAAGCAGGGGGAGTGGGAAAGGGAGAAGGAGGCTCCCCACAGAGCAGGGAGCCTGATGCGGGGCTGGATTACAGGACTCTGGGATCATGACCTGAGCTGAAGGCAGACACCTAAGTAATTGAGCCACCCAGGTGCCCCACAGAGAATTCTTGAATTACATGCAGCCCAGGTTAAGATTTCCAATCTACATTCTTGGTGGGGGGATATTGCCCTTCCTCTGCTTGGTATCAAAGGAAAACAACTCCAATATTAGGGGGTAGGGGAAACAGAGCCTGATGCATCTCCAAAACTTTATAATATAATTTAAAATTGAGAAAGCAGTATTTTTTTTTTTTAAGATTTTACTTTTTTGTCAAAGACAGAGCGTATAAGCAGAGGGAGCTATAGGCAGAGGGAGAAGCAGGTTCCCCACTAAGCAAAGAGCCTGATGTGGGACTCAATCCCAGGGCCCTAGGATCACGACCTGAGCTGAAGGCAGAGGCTTAACCGACTGAGCCACCCAGGTGTCCCCAACAGCAGACATTCTTAATGAGGTCCACACATGGGGTCATTATGGAGAAATAATAAGAATCACAAAAGTAGATTTGTTAAAAGAAAATTAAGTAAAAATTAATTCTCACATTAAGATACAGATATCCGTTGTTTTATAAAGATATTAAAACAAGATGCAGGGGTGCCTGGGTGTCTTGGTTGGCTAAGTGTCAGACTCTTGGATTCAGCTCAGGTCATGATCTCAGGGTCATGAGACTGAGCCCTGAGTCAGGCTTCACACTGGGTGTGGAGCCTGCTTAAGATCGTCTATCTTGCCTTCTGCCCCTTCCCAATGCCCTACCCCACTCACACATTCTCTCTCCCCCAAAAAAGTAAAACAAGATGCAAAACAAGAGTTTAAGACCCCAGCACTCCCCCCTCAAAGTCCTCCCCCACTTCTCTCTCTTCATGAACCAGTAGCTAAAATGGGTCAGCTTGGAGGTGGATCTCTCACCATGCACCCCTGACTACTTAAAAGTCTGGGAAGATTTTCACTACAAGTGACAGAGGCTGCAGCTTGTTAACTATTGAAAAAGTTATGGCCTTCCCCTTCATTTACAGGTAGGAGAGGAGTTAAAAGAATAAAGGCCTGTAGCTTGAGGAATGAGAGGAAGAGAGAGGTGTGTGTCTGTATGGGACCTCCTCTGTCCACTAAGCGGTTTACTCGACATGCCTGGCAGCAGGGCCTGAGTGCTTACGCGGTACACAGAGACGTGAACTGTACCAGGGGCCCCACACCCAACCCTCCCTCCAGCTCCACCCTACTCCTTCTGTCTGACTGCCAAGTTCAAAGTCAATCAATGGAAACCTGGCAGCAAGAAAGGATTTAACTTTCTCTAGGAGTCTGTGTTTGTTCATTTCACAGAGGACAGCACATGGGGTCAGTTCAAGCTCTGGAACACCTTCTGTGGGCAAGAGTAACCGCAGGTCGATAGATGCAGTAAAATTGCTTCTTCAGACCGTAGTTCCTCCTCCTCAGAAATGAGCTGACAGGCTTGCATTGGGCCACAAACTAGACACCCTAATGTCCTTCTTAAACACATGGCTTTATTTTCGACTTTCCACATCTGCACCTGTGATTTTGATGTGGTTATCAAATGGAAGGACGACAAAGCCTGTTAATCACACTTCACTCTTTCTGTGAGTTGCTAAATAGGACTTGGGACAGCTCGTTCACAGAAATGTCATCCTCTCACGCAGCTGGAGGGGGGTCCCGACTGACATTTTCATTGCCCATAGTGGGCTCAGGGCTGCTTTCCTAACTCAACCAAATCTCTTCTGATGAAATCAATGGAAGTCTCTCCCTAAGTCTTTGTGATAGAGGAGCTTCCATGGTATTAGAAGATCAGAGCTTGGCATCTTTGTGGTGTACAGCAATATTTTCTGAAAGATGTTTTTAAAAATATTCTAGTGAAATACTAAGATAGAGCACACCCCAGCTCCAAAGGGATGAAAGGTCCTGTGCTGGGGACCCTTCAGGACCTCACCCCAGGTACCTCTTTATCCTGGTAGTTCATCTGTAGCTTCTGTTATGTAATAAACATAAGAGTGTTTCCCCTGAGTAGCCGTGAGCCAATTATTAGCAAATTATCAAATATGAGGAGGGGGTCATGGGAAGCCTGGATTTAAGCCAGTCAGTCAGAGGTATGGGAGGTCCAGATTTATGACTAGTTGTCTGAAGTAGGGCCAGTCTTGTGGGTCTGAACCCTTAACCTGTGAGATCGGAGGCTAACTCCAGGTAGACAATGTCAGAATTGAAGTGAAATTAATAGGACACTGAGTTGGTGTCAGAGAATTGGTCGGTGTGGTACAGGAGTGTGCACAGAGAGTCAAGGAAACAGAGCTCTTCCTTTCAACTCTAGATCCCAGGGAGCTATCACTGGACATTCTAGCCTGGAATCTCACATTTTCCCTCACATTATGAATCTAGAAGGAAGCAGAGAGGCAAGCACAGAGAAACTAGAGGGACTTCCCAGTGTTGCATTAAGGAGCCCCCCTCCAGCTGGCTGGAGCATGCGCAGTGACCTCTCCGGAATGCTCGCTCACACGAGCCACCTGCCTGCCCGTCCATCTGTGTTAGAGCTACAAAATGTGGCTGAGCCAAGACAAGTGCTACCATGGAGCTGGCGGCTTCGGCCAAAGAGAAAGGTGAGAGAACGGATTCTGACAGATCCAGTAAGGAAAGCTGGTAAACAACAGAATCAATATATAAGCCACATAATCATTGCAGATACACAATCATCATATTAACATATGAACCGAAGGGCGCCTGGGTGGCTCAGTTGTTTAAGCCTCTGCCTTCGGTTCGGGTCATGATCCTAGAGTCCTGGGATCGAGTCCCGCATCGGGCTCCCGGCTCTGTGGAGAATCTCATTCTCCCTCTGACCTTCTCCCCTCTCATGCTCTCTCTCTCTCAAATAAATCACTAAAATCTTTAAAAACAAACAAACATGAACTGAGGGCTGGAAGACAAAGGGATGGATCTGGGAAACAAGACAAGGAAATGCTGAATTTGAATACCTAAGAGGGAGTAGATCAAGGAGGTTTTATCCATGTTGGAGAGCAAGGAAATGGGGATACTGAAATGTGGGTCAAAGCCCATGATGGTGGGGAACACTTCAAGAGAACAGAGGCAAGTCCCACAGCTAAATCACCTCTCTCTCCTCCACCTGCAGCTCTAGTCCTCTTATTGGATGGTCTGTGGTTGGATGGACTGCTACCAATCACAAGCATTTCTTCCCAAAGTGAGTATTGTTTTAGATATCCAGCAGCCATTAAAAACTTGGAATTTGGGTAAGACTGGGATGAATAGCCAAATCTGGTGACTTTCATCCACAGCCATCCTTCCTTGGCTCATATTGCTATTCTACAATGGCAAACCCAGACTGGTGAGGATTTCGAAATGTCCAATGACGCCGCCGTATCCGGGTGGAGCGGTGCGGTCCAACAGGCACCTCATGCAAGCCACCACTGTAACTATAAATTTTCTAGTAGCCAATATTTTAAATGCAAGAAGGAACAGGTGCGAAATTAATTTTAATAATATATTTTACTTAACCCAATAGATCCAACAAATATGATTTCAACATGTAATCAATATGAAAATCATGAGCTATTTTACATTCTTTTTGTCCTAAGTGTTTGAGACTCAGTGTCTACGGCATGCATATAGGATCCTCAGTTTATATAATCACATTTCAAATGCTCAGTGGTCGCATGTGGATGATGGCCACTACATCAAGGAGTACAATTCTAGACTAACTGGCATGTCTAAATTAGTGGAGATTGATTACAGAGCTGGGTGGCTCAGTGGGTTGGGCCTCTGTCTTCCGCTCAGGTCACGATCTCAGGGTCCTGGGACTGAGGCCCACATCGGGCTCTCTGCTCAGCAGGGAGCCTGCTTCCCCATCTCTCTCTCTGCCTGCCTCTCTGCCTACTTGTGGTCTCTCTCTGTCAAATAAATAAAATCTTAAAAAAAAAGGCATTTTTTTATCATGTTCAAGTACCCACATTGTACCGTCAAATAAGGTAAGTTTGTTGCATTAGCAAGATATCATTTAAAATATGCTTTAAATAAAAATTAAAAATAGATTTGTTTTCTAAATGACCATTTGAAAGAAGGCTGTACCTTTTCTTCAAAAAAAGATCAGTGATCCTTGTTCCCTAATCTTATTTAAGTACGAATATTTTCAGCAGGCCAGCTCTTTCTGGACAGTTCTAAAGTTCATTTCTGCTTGGCCCTGGGCAAATTCCAGGGTCATGGCATTCCTGTTAATGAAAATTTACTGTACTTATCAGCTCTATCATCCAAATAAGCCCTTGGTTATAGTTAGTAGTCTGCAACATCAGACATTGAAAACATCACTGAATAGACTTCATCTTTCATAATTTTTCTTCCTTCTCCTTTCCCAGAGACATCCTGTCCCACCAAATACCTAAACAAGATAGAAACCTTGAGGTTCCACCAAGATTTAAGCAGTAGACCAAACTGGGACTGAACTCCACGGAGGGCAACGAAAAGTATTTAAAAGGAGCAGTACCCCAGGAGAAAGTGGCCCAATAGGAACCAATTTAAAATAGGACTTTAGCTTGGGTCTGGTCATCAGCTGAACATATCTGTCTCTCAGCACTCTTGGGGAGGCCCGCATTCCGCAGAGCTAGCTCACCAGCCTACATGTAGACAGACTAAGCCATTTTCCTGGGCCTTAAAGCTATGAGGTCCACTGTCCACGGCTGCCACACTAAGCCCTGTCTGAGAGGCCATTCGCGCATTCGCATTTTCTCCATGTCTGACAGAGAGCATTAAACCGTATGAGGTCTTCACACTGAATTAAGACAATCAGATCCTCCAAGAAAATGTGTGGTGACTCAGTTCTCGGTTAGTAGCACTTCCCTAAGTCACAACGCTAAGTGACATCAGGACACAGCTCCTGTTCTTAAAATGCAGCTTTCCCATTTCCCAATCACTGAGTCCTGAAGTGGGCCAAACATTCACTAACATGGTCCCACCGTGTTAATGAAAGTATCGTGTTCACGGGAGACTTTTTAGATTCCTATTGCACAACAACTCTCGGTGTTGGTGTTGGGTCTTCGGGTTCCACTTACTTACTTTCTCTGGGGTTTGAGAGGACTAAGCCAGAAGTTTCAAGGCAGACAGTGGCCCGGCCCTATTTACTTACCTTGCTCACTTGATTGGTCACTTTCTTAGCAAATTCTATATCTGGAGGGTCCGGCAGCGTTGTGAATTGAGACTGCTGTTCCGCATGACCTTTTTTGTAGGCAATCTGACGAAATAAAAGATGGGGATGCTCATGAGCCACAGAAAATTATTCTACATCCCAGATTCTGTTTGTTGGAATTAAAAAAAAAAAGCACTAGGTTTTCATCTGTATCTGAAGTTTTTAACTTTAGTGTGTCATGTAACAGGGATGTATCCTTGCAGATTTGACACGCCTTGGCTCTCAGTATTACTAGTGATTGCTACCTTGTTAAGTCTTCCCTCTTCACCAAGACTATTAACCTTAGATATGTTTCCTTCTGTTTGTCTCTATGCCGTGATTTGTAATTGGAAATTACTCTTTTTTTTTTTTTTAAGATGTTATTTAGGGGCACCTGGGTGGCTCAGCCTTTAAGTGTCTGCCTTCTGCTCAGGTCATGATCCCAGGGTTCTGGGATTGGGCCCCATGTTGGGCTCTCTGCTCTCTGGGGAGCCTGCTTCTCCCTCCCCCACTCCCCCTGCTGTGTTCCCTCTCTCACTGTGTCTCTATCAAATAAATAAATCTTTAAAAAAAAAGATTTTATTTATTTGACAGAGAGAGAGTGCACAAGGAGGGAGAGCAGCAGGCAGAGAGAGAGGGAGAAGACTCTCCACTGAGCAGGTACTCGATCCCAGGACCCTGGATCATGACCTGAGCTGAAGGCAGACACTTATCCGACTGAGCCACCCAGGTGTTCCCCAACCTCTTGTCTGTATATCACACCAGCTACCAAAACCCTAGCTCTGAATCAACTCAGCGGCATACTTCCTCTGCTTATATCCGGGATGCTAAGTGCTACTGAAGAAAACCACACAATTCTACTGATTGGATAATGACAATGCAATAAGCACAACTAAAAGGTCCACTGGAATGGTAGAAAAGGGAGTCTCTCAAATCTAAGCCCTTAGCTTGAAGTCTAGGTGCGTACCCAGTGATACATTCTGTGAATAAGAGCTTGCTTGGGGTTCTGTGCCCAATACTCGGAATTTATGGTAACCAACTGCCATATTGCCTTCAAGAAAGCTTGAACATCCCATTATGCATCTCTGCTCAGTCTCTGCTCACTGTGGCTAGTGTTAAATCCCAAGACCGTCCTTAGGCCCCCAATCAACTCTCAGCTGCCTCTTTCATAAAGAAACGCTATATATCCACTTCTCTTTCCCTGTACTCATTCCTGCCCCCCACACCCCACCGCCCGCATGGGTCAGAGCAGCCCATTGCAGGGCAGAACCCCTGCACTCTCACTGCTGTTCCCTCCAGCATCCCTCTGTACCCAGCTCCATCCATCACCTCTTCTCTCTCTTTTTTTTTTTTTTGACAGCTTCAGCTGCTCCTTCATTAGCAACTTTCCTTTGCCTATTAAAGGCCTCTCTTGTTGGAAAGTATGTGTCCATTAGTCATGCAACCAATTCAGTCTTGCCCTCCTTTTCCCTTCATTGACTACTCAGGCCTTTTTTCACCAACCTTGACCTCTGCCTCCAAAATATGCAGAACTATTTGTAGATCCCCAGACACATGAAAGCCTCTTATGCCTCTGGACCTTTCACCTGCTGTTCCCTTTCCCCTGGCAGGCCCCAGCTCCAGGCTCTCCTCGTCTGCCTGCGAACTGCTGTTCATTCTCCACGGCTCAGGACAAGTAACTGTCTCCCCTCCTGAGCCCTCCTGGACCTGAGGACCTTTCTCTTGGATCCTCACTCAACTTGGCACTTGTCTCCTTTAAAGGAATTCCCGGATGACACTATGATCCGTAGTTTACCTATCTGTCCATCCTTGGACTGTGAGCTCTGCGAGGCCAGAAAACACAATCTCTCATCTGAGAGCCCTCGTGGTTCACACAGAATCTGACCAGAGCAAAGGTTCAATGACTGAATTCTGAATGTGTGTTTTATATACTGAGGCCATTAGGGGAAATCTCAAGAGATGGCTTATCCCAACCTTCCTACTACTCAGTTGTGAGACTTAAATTATTTCTCCTTCCACATGGAGGTATTCTTCTTTACACTGTCAAGAAAGAGGCTAGACAGTTCCAAGGTCCCAGTCATCATCTTCATGCTTTAACCAAGTCTGACTATGACTTAACCCGATAATACCTACCTACTGCCTGTAACAAAAGCTTTTATGAACATTAAATCAATGAGGGATACAAAAGACCAATTTTAAAATGCATTTATATTAATTCCACTGCTCAAGCTTTAAGTAGTGTAGACTTTATTTTAGGCATAGGGTGTCTGGTATATTCTATGGCTGGCTAAGTCCTCAGAGAATAAGCAACGTCCTGTCAGGAGAAATATTTCCTAAGTATGACATCCTGTCAAAAACCTTCAGAGAAATCAGATCTAGAAGTCCTAATTTCTCAGGAACCTTGTTCAGAATTCTGTCTAGTTAGAATGCTACGCTCTGGATCAACTTAAAGGCTCTCTTGGTATTTGCAAAATTGTTTGGTCTTTGCTCAGATAGCAAGAAAAACATGGTAAGTAGGTTTCAGAGAAACAGGGAAAAGGTGCAGGAGAGGGAGAGAAAGCTTCCAAACCCAAGCACTTGGTTTGAAATCTACATGCCTACCCAGCATTATGTTCTGTGAACAAGAGCCTGCCTGGGGCTCTGTGCCCAATAACTGTAGAAGTTCATGGTACGGACAACAGTATTAATAGGCATGTTGATAATCTGATACTTGGTGCATAACCTGCAATTAAATTAAAAGCCCTGTCTTAACTGCCAAGTTTTTCTGAGGAAGGATGGGAAGATTCTACTTCATTATTACATATTCTCCATTATGGATTCCACTGAGAGATCTCAAAAAATGGGGTCAACCTTAACTGTTCAGAGTCCATAGCACTAGAGCGACATGGCGGTAACCCCCCAGCTCTCCATATGATGAAGAAAGGGACACATGTGGAGATTTTGTGTCTTCTTGGAAACCTCTTCCGAGGCTTACATGACATGGCATTTCCTGGTTCTCCTTCAACTTCTCTGATGGTTTGTTCCCTCATTCTTTTGCTGGCTCCTTTCCAGGTGTCCTAAGTATGGGTGTCATCCAAAACCCGGCCCTTGGCCATATGCTGTTCTGCCTCCCTCATACAGTTTCACATCTTCAGCTGTCCCTTTTATTCTGAGGACTCTCAAATATTCATTTCTTGTCCTGTTCTCCCACCTATGCAATAGAATGAATTTCTAATTTATCCATAAAATGTCTTGATCAGAATGTTCCATCACCTCAACTCCGTTTCTCTATTCACTAGTGCACCATTACCAGTTGTAGCCCTATAGGCCCAGACTACCAGACTTCGTCATGAACTCCTCTATGGGGCCCCTCACTCCTTCATCTCCAATATTCAATGTCCTTAAGCCTTTTAAAATACTTATTACCTTCAGATTCCTTTCTTCCTCTCCTTTGGCCCTGTCATCCCTTTGGTCTCTCTGTATTACTAAAAACAGTCTTCTTCAAATGATCACAATTTTTCCCAGTCCCAATCTACTATATTGTCCTTCAGATTTTTTCCAAATCCTACTTTAAAAAAAAATATTTTATTTATTTATTTGTCAGAGAGAGCAAGCACAGGCAGACAGTGGCAGGCAGAGGCAGAGGGAGAAGCAGACTCCCTGCTGAGCAAGGAGCCCGATGTGGGACTAGATCCCAGGATGCTGGGATCATGACCTGAGCCAAAGGCAGCCGCTTAACCAACTGAGCCACCCAGGCATCCCCCAAATCCTACTTTTTACCACATTGTTTTCCCCTCCAAAAATCACATCATATCTCTTATGGACTACCATATCACATCAGAATTATTTTGTCTGATTTTCAAGGTCCTGCTACCAGTTTCTTAAAAGTGCTCTCCTAATTAGGCACCCACAACATTCACTTTCTTTGTCCCCTCCAGACTGATTTCACCTTTATTCCTTTGTTCAAGGGTATTCTCTCCTTGAAATGCCTTTCCTGTTCGCCCCTTCCACATGGCCTTCTCTAATTACTTGCATGTGCCCTGTCTTTCAGCAAGTATTAGACTATAAAATTTGCTTTCTAAAATTTTTGAAAAATTTTTTCTTATTGTTTAATATATAACAATTTCATCTTACCTGATTATAAAGTCTCAAGGGAAAGGTTGAAAACTTCTTGTCATACCTTTCTATCCCACCAGCTATGTATGCATAATGGACTTTCACAAGTAACTACTGATCACTTGATAAAGGTTACACAATAATATTATATGTTCATGACATACAGAACCAAAAAACTAACTTAAAAAAGAACCAACAGGTCCCTATACATTAAAACCAGTACCGTACTAGATAGACTTAAATTTCTGTTATGGCTTCTTTATTTCTTAATTTACTCTATGGAAAAACAGGAGTACACCTAGGCTATATTTTAATCAATTGTATGAAAACCGGGATAGAAATATGTCCCCTAAATTTGCAAATGATATAGAGTGAGAGGTGATAAAAGATTAAGACCTTAAAAGTTGGAGACACCATCAAATGATTATGCATAATTCCAGTACAGGGCAAGGTAAGATCCTAACATCCATTAGAAAAAAATCCTAGTAATTTTCAAGACACCAAATGACTTGTTAAGTCCACAGTGAATGTTAGAGGTTTGAGGGGTCTAGTTGACAACTGAAGGAAAAACAACTTGTTGTTTTATAAAACAGTGTTCTCCTGAAGACAAGAGCAGTAGTCTGGATTTTCAATACAGACTCTAGCAAATCCAGGGGTCAAGACATAAAACTCCTCAAAACAAGGGCAAATGTCAGAATCAAGTGGAGCTCTCTACTACTGCTGGTGCTTTCAACACAGGGACTCAACTAGGCCTGCTAAGTCCCTCTAAAAACATGGTTTTCAAGGGCGCCTGGGTGGCTCAATTGGTTAAGCGTCTGCCTTCAGCTCAGGTCGTGATCCCAGGGTCCTGGGATGGAGGCCCACATCGGGCTCTCTGCTCTGCAGGAAGCCTGCCTTTCCCTCTCCCACTCCCCCTTCTTGTTTTCCCTCTCTCACTGTGTCTCTGTCAAATAAATAAAATCTTTAAAAAAAAAATGTTTTCAAGGTCGAAGACACTAAAATTCTGACCAGTGGGGACTGCTGACATTTTACAAACTCTGAAATATCCTCTATGTATAGCCGATGGCAAGAGATTTTTGTGAGAGAACTACACAAACACGTTTGGACAAGTGTATCAGTCCATGTAGAAAAGGGGGGACACACCACAATTCAGACTTTATAATTAGGATAGCAAATCAAAAGCCTTCAATAACACTTTTCACTTAATATATTTGGGAAAGTGTCTATGAGCCCAAAGGATTTTTTTAAATGCCACTCTATTGTCACAGAAAAAACCTTCAACTCTAGCCAAGGAAAGAGAGGGCACATGCAACAGTGGAAAGAACTTGGGATCATGTGACCAAGCTTCTAATCTGGGCTTTGCCACTAATGACCTATGTGGTCTCAGACTCAAGTTCTTCACCTAATAAAAAAACAAGACTGTTTAATTAAGTCTAATAAAATTATAATATGATGTCTACTTAAGACATCATAATGATTCTAGACAGATTCATCTGCTATAATGACATTTAGCTTTTTTGAAAAATTGTAATGAACATCTGGCCAGAAGACATAACTTGGGGTGTCCCGATACCGCACTCCCCAACAATGTTGACTGCACTTGACTTACGTCACTGAGGGCTTTCTGGGCTTGGGCCACCCTTCTCAGCTCTGGGCTATCGTTGTACGGGTAAAACAAGCTTTTGTCAGCTTCCCAGTCCTCAGTGTACAGTTTCTAAATCAGAAAAGGGGGAAAATTTATGAGAAAGTGAGCTCCCACTTACACGAAATACACAATTTTGAATTTATCCATCAGTAGCAAGAAGAACTTAGGCAAGGTAAGATCCAAGGTAAATGGAATCTGCAGATAACCTCCCCCTCTCTACTCAGTCCAAGTCATATTTATTAATAGCTTGTCCTTTTCTTTTGACAAATCTTATTTTCAGGAGGGTGGATGTGTCTGACTTTGTTTCATCTCCTCTCTGGGACTGTACCTGCTTTCTACAACAAGGCCTAATGCAAGTGTAAGGAGCCAGGAGGTACTTTGCATGGTCTCTATCACGAAATTAACATTTAATAAGAGGGATAGCCAGAAATACCCCAAGTGTAACCCAGGGTTTGAGAGCCAGTTCCCAGGTGCATCTTTGTTCTCCCCTTCTTGTTATCCCCATGTTGCTTAGCTTCCCCCCAAGACCCTCTCTTCACTCTACTCAAGAGCTTTCCTCTCGGTTCCTCCCTGCCCACCTCCATCCCTGCAACCCACCTGGCTCAAGGATACTCACAAAAAGTGAGCATTCCAGATCATCAAGAGGACTGGGTATTGCTCTGCTTTATGTGGGGGAAGGAGAGAAGTAGTGACAGAGCAGAAGCCCTTACCTTACTGAACATGGCTGTGTTCTTAACTGCCTGAACGAGTTCAGGGGCATCAGGGGGAAGCAGGTACTTATCCTTGGTGTCTTCCCAGTTCTGCTTGTATAAAACCTAGAGAGAAAGAGCAGAGGACCGGTGGTTCGTGTCTCCCCCAAGGGCATGAGAGTGTAGAGAAGAGAGAGCTGTGAAGTCTTTCACATTGCAAGTGTCCTCACACCAAGGCTGCCCTTGTGCCCATGCATTACTAGCATCGATTAGGAAAACATTGACCAAGTCAACGTCCCATTAATACTTTTCCTATACTGGTGAGCTTTTACTTGAAAAGTCTGATTTTTTTAAACTAAATCATGATTAGGATTCTCCTATAGATTCCTTTCAAAGGCTGCAAACTTCTTGGCCATTGGCTGAGTCGGGAGAGTGAACATGGTCCTTTTGACTTACACGGTATTTTTTACAATGTTTTAAATTAGTTGCTTACATTTGAAATTTGAGGATTTCTCGTAAAAATTAAGCTCCCTGACTGGTTTAAAAATAAGTAAGAGACTCTGGCAACACTGGGCCTGCCTTTCCAGCCCACTTCAGTCACCCGGGGGGCCTCGCTGACGGCACGTGCAGCCTGGGTCTCCCTCTCCCCACCGCACTGTGAGCTCACAGTGCCCTGGATTCCAGGGAGACGGGCGAGCAGGATCAGGCCTGTCCAGCTCTCTCCTCTACGGCCAGGTAGAGGTCACCTACGTGTTCTTCAGCATCCCAGCCATCCACACCATGACCTCACCTTACTGACTTGCTGCGACACTTTCTTTGCATGCTCAATGTCCTTTGCTTTTTCGTCTACGTGACAGATAGTTTTAGCAACATCGCCATCCATTCGATACTTAACCTGCAGAAATGTAGCACAGAGTTCATGACAGGCGTGCCCATGTGCATATAGTAAAGGAAATCTATAACCCAAGAGCATTAACCTTAACCGTAAGTGCCACTGTCTGTTCCACAAAGCAAAGTTCCTACATTTTAGGAAGAAAACTGCGATCTCCAAAGGTCTGCAGAGCCCCTACATTCCCTGCCTATCTGCTTTCCTGGCAGAGTTTCAGCCTCCCTGCACTCCTCCATGGAGGACCACAGTGAATGCAAACTTCCCATCGCGTATCTTCTCTTGCTCTCTTGCTAAGCCAAGCTTTTAGATAGCTCTTGCGGTTCGTGTTTAGAGCTGCACAATCTTGAGCCAACACTACCTCTAGATTTCTGGACTGGCTCATAGTAATTCGACTCTTCCTTTTCTCTACACCCATTAAAGCCCTCAATTCCCAGCGATGGGCATGGTTTTGACATGTCTCTTCTTTATTTTAGGAATGCAGCCCACCTCACTGAGTTGATCTTGTACTTTCTTGATCCGGCGAAGTTCTGGGGTATCAGTTGTGATGGCGTATGGCTGTCCTTTTGCTTTCTCATAGTTCTCCTTGTATTTATTCTGAAAAGAATATCGGATATTAGCCTAAAGCCTAACAAGACAGCAGCAGAAATTTCAGGGAATACATTCACCTGCTTCTGATTAAAAAAAAAAAAAATCCTGCAAGTTCTGACAATTATCAGTTATAACAGCTTTCTTTTTGTCCCTTGTCTGATTCTCAGCAGAAACTAAAATAGATTTGTTAATTGTTCTTCCTAAACATGGTTGGATACTTGAGACAGTAGAAATTCTATTACAGACTATTGTCTTGAAAATGCCCTAAAATGATTCTCTCAATGTTTTCATTGTCTGAATGCACACATAAAAAGCCCAAACCTCAATAATTTTAGAAAATAAATATAGAAATTATCTGAAAAGATTTGATTGCTAATACAATGCAAAAATATTCAATTCAGAAGTTGTAGCTAAATCTTAATGGTTCTATGGCTGAGACACCAGCTGAATTAATGGAAAGTCTGAATTACGGAGTATTTTGAAAAGGAATGCAATTTCATTATTTCTGCTAAATATACAATGAGTTCTTGCCTTAATAACAATGTGCATAATTTATCATTATTAATGCTTCAATGGTACTCCTGAATGTAGTCAACAATCTAAATTATACTCTTGATCTTATCACTAACCACTTTAAAAATACTATAAACCTTTGCCAACATTTTCTTCAGACTATCAGAAATTCTAGGTATTATCGTCAGAATTTATGAGATATTATGGCACTAAATGGACAAAAAAAATTTTTCTGCTATTACTGAATACTGCAATGATAAAGGAGGCAAGATAATCTTGTTTTTAGAGCTCAAAGCCTTAGGAAACTAGGTTTCAGACCATTCAAGAATCTGAACTGGAAATTGACCAAATAGTCCCCAGGAGTTAACACTAAACCAAACATAACCATTTACTGACCAATTACAATGGGATGCTTTTGACTTAAGCCCTTAGTCCTATATAATCCAATGTTCCCATGAGCTGCTTTTCATTTTTTCCAAGCTCCCAGATGATGTGCAATCAGGCCACCTAGTGAGATATCAGCTTGCATGGACAATCCACAAATGAGATCCATCCAAATGGGTCTCAATCTGCTGCCAATCAGTATAAATTGTTACAGTCTAACTGTACATGGCAATTTAAGGACCAGGGACCTTCAACAGCCTTGATTCTCAACCTGAGCTTCACATTTTCAAAGCCAGGCAGCTTTTAAAAATCTTCCTGCACAGGTCCCAACCTCAGACTGATTAAACCAGAACTGCTTGGGTATCAGTAGCTTTAAAACTCCCGGAGGATTCTGATGTGCAGCCACAGTTAAAAACCATGGTGCTGGGGCGCCTGAGTGGCTCAGTTCGTTAAGCATCTGCCTTCGGCTCAGGTCATGATCCCAGGGTCCTGGGATCAAGCCCAGTGGAAAGCCAGCTTCTCCCTCTCTCCACCCCCTGCTTATGCTTTCTCTCCTTCTCAAATAAATAAAATCTTTTTCTTTTTTTTTTTAAGATTTTATTTATTTATTTAACAGACAGAGATCACAATTAGGCAGAGAGGCAGGCAGAGAGAGAGGGGAGAAGCAGGCTCCCTGCCGAGCAGAGAGCCCGATGTGGGGCTCGATTCCAGGACCCTGGGATCATGACCTGAGCCAAAGGCAGAGGCTTTACCCACTGAGCCACCCAGGCGCCCCAAATAAATAAAATCTTAAAAAGAAACAGACAAAACAAACAAACAAAAAAACACTGTTCTAGGATATAGCCAAACATTCCGATCCTCATTTCAGTCTGATCCTGGTTTTCTAAACTACACTTCTTCATTGTACAGCTCTTGAAGACCTTTTTACATATTGTTAAGTAGTCTGGATAAGGGGCATTCTGCTCAGACACAGTTTAAATAGATGTTATTTAGCTTCCGTGAATAGATTTCAACTGAATCTCTACTTATGACTTCATTATTCTAGACTGGCTAACAAATTAAATACCAATAAATGCTTTGTGACAGGCCTCCTGCTTATTTTGTGGGAATAATTGCAGTAAGGATGCTTTCTCTGATGCTGCAACGGTGCCAGTGAATTACATGAGAGGAAAATTCAAAAGTCACAAGAGCTTATATTTCTGCAGGGACGTCTTTGTCTCACAAAAGGCTGAGAAACAAAATTCAGCCGGTGCCCAAAACAGCCGGTTGAGATTCAGTACTTTCTCAATAATAAAACCAGATTAGCAGAAGTTGTTTGAAACTTACTGGGCTAAAGAGTTCCTGCATTTTCTGACTGTGTACAATGTAGGGGGTCATGAACTTCGAAGAATCCAGTTTCTTCCGGATAACCTTCTTCCTCTCCACTGGCTTGGCGGGGACCGGCTGAGCCGGTACCGGCTGTGCCAACGCGGGTTTAGAAGGTTCTGATTGCTCATAGTCAGATGTGGTTGTCCGTGTTGTCGTAGTTTCATAGACTTTTGTTATTGTCTGAAAATGGGACACGCAGTTCAACATTGTTATGGAAGTAAAAACTGTGATCACGTGATCTTGATATACAGGCATTATTCTGATCACAAGTCAGACTTCCACCCCTCCTGTAACTTCTATATGTCTAAAACAGACCAAAGCAGGACATCATACACTCCGTCCAGTGAAGGTACATCATATTATGTAAATCTGAATACTGATTGTTCAGGAGGGTGTGTAGTCAAAGGTTACTCCTTCCTAACTTGCTACATAGTGCCTTGAAATTCCATTTGTAGAAAGGAACCCAAACGCTTTCAGGTTGGATAAAAATCAGAAATACAATATTCTTAAACATTTAAAATCTTCTTAAATCGTTTGCGTAGAGTAAAAGCAAACTTGGGATCAGAGATCAAAAGATTAAGATGATCAAATAAGGCTCGACTTCTTGACTTCATGTTCACTTTTAAATGAGTCTAAGAAAAAGCGGGTTGCCTGTCCCACAATGAATCTGAATGCCATGTACACGAATAAATGCTCACTTAGGTGGACAAGGGTAATGATGACAACATAGGGGGTAATTTTCCTTAACAACAGTCCTATGCATGTGGTAGCTGGGAGATTATGGTTTCTTACAGCAGGCTGTATAGTAGAAGAAACTAAGGCCCAAAGTTTAGGTCTAGTCCAAGGCTAAAAATACTGTAAAAGAAAAGAAGGTAAGCAGTCAAGTCGTAGCACGATTTCCTTCACAGCAAATATCCTCTGTACCGATGGAAGAGTTCAAGCATTGGTTTGTAAAGAGAAACCAAAGCAACAAGGGCCTTGGACGTCTAGGACAACTTCCCCTAGCGTTGTCAGATCATTGCTAATAGATTGTTTTCTGCCCATTGTTACTGATGTACGCTTGATGGTGAGAAACTAATCAATGTACAGCATCTACAAATGTTAGGTTTCATGCAGTCACAAGCTCTTCGAGCAGGCTCCAGGGATAGCCATCACTGTCGTGCTCAAGAGAACAGCTCCATTCAGAAAATGAAGCACGAGTGAGACGTTTCACCCTAAAAAATACCATCTTGGGATACACTTGGGAAAGGCTTATGTGCTACAATCTAACATTTCATTGCCTTATCAGGGACAAAGGTTTGGAGGTGCCATCCCTGTTGGCACTCATGGTGGCCCACAAGTTACAACTCTAAACAATAAAATTGCGGGTCCCCGTGCAACTCACATGTCCAAGGCCATGCAATTGCTACAGTCACAGAGTGGTGATAGCCAATGATAAATAGCCACTTATTTTGATGAGTACCATTTACCCCCAAAAGACCACATGAACAATGGGGAAACCATCCCCAGCCACTTTGGATATGCTGAATAGCAAAAACAGTGACATAACCTGTCAAACAGGTAGCATTCATTCTTGTACCATCAGTGGCCGGGCACATGTAAGTGACTGATTCTCTCTCAGACTCTCCCCTCGCCAACTCTGTAGCCCTGCGAGTCTGTGAGGAGAGAAGGCTCTGGCTGCTTTCATCAGCATGCAGCTCATGCGGACATGGGCTGGGTCTTACCTCTCCCGGCACCTCTTCATAGACTGTCTCCTCTGTGTAATACTACAAATAGAGCACAAAGGAATCATGAGAACAAAGCAGAAGTCACCTCTCCTCTGCCTCAGCTGAACCACAGGGCTATTTCATGATAGCCCAGTTGGTGTGCACTAAATGTGGGAAGGAAGTACATGACGGAAGCCATTTTAGCTTGATGAAACTTCAGGGAAGCTAATGTGAATGCCATCAGACTAGGCAAGGAGATGCAGGGTGAGGAGAACAGGGTCTGAGGTGGGTTCTCTGCCAGGGACAGTTATTTTACTTAAGACAAGCAAAACCTTTTCTTCTGGTACCTAGGGCATAATTTGTAGAGAAAGTAGGAGAACAATATCCTGAGTATGTGGGCTGCACAGAAGGGAACTCGATATAACCCACTGTTTGTGACTAACAATAAAACAAAATAGAACCCCTTGACTGGACTGTGTCATGGAAACACTAGATTCAAAAGCCTATACACATCTCATTGACCCCTATGTCCCCCTGATTACTAAGAACGAGAGTCCCTTCCAGAGTGAGGGGTGCATCCGTATATGGCACGATGGTCCTGAAAGGATGCGAAGATGAAAATCTGCAAATGCCAAGGGGAGAAGGAGAAATGCTAAGACCTCTCAGCACGAGATGTGGGAAAGTGAGGCTACAGTTGGCAATTGAGGGCTCTGAGGTGCTTGCAGGCTGAATCCGAAATCAAACCTACTTTTGTTCTGCTTCTGACATCACCAGCAACAAATAGAAGCTGAAGGAACTGGCTGACATTCTGTTTCAGATGCGTAAAGGGAGTGGAATCCTGCCCCCAGCCTCACCCGGGAAAGCTGGGCGAGCAGAACCAAAGACTCAGGCCAAGGCGCACAAGGAAAGGGACAAAAATGAAACATTGGGCTCATTTTCTCGGTCCACAAAATGTGTATCGCTGTATGCTTCGTTTTTCTTTTCTCTATCATCAAAACATATGCTCATGGAGAGGGAAAAACGCTGACTACAAAATTTCCCTCAGATGGCCTCCCTTGGTTCAGTGAATTCTTATCAGGTTATTTAACCATTGCCGATATGCCACTGGCTCTATTTCATCTGCAGGAAGATTAACATAAAATTTCCTAATGTCCCTTACTCTTGCACTTTCTTTGCTTCTGCACTAGTCCTTTAATTTAAAAATCTACTATCCAGGGGTGCCTTGCTGGCTCAGTCAGTTAAGTAGCTGCCTTTTGCTTGGGTCATGATCCTGGGGTTCTGGGATCGAGCCCTGCATCGGCCTCCCCCTGCCCTATGGGGAGCCTGCTTCTTCCTCTGCCTTCCGCTCCTCCTGCTTGTGTACATGTGCTCCCTCTCTGTTAAATAAATAAATAAATAACATCTTAAAAAAATAAAATTTAATATCCATCTGTATGTCCTTAGGCATAGCAAGAGAAACCACAAGCTTCCACAGGACAGAGACTTTCTCTTTTCTATGCCTTCATCACATGGGAAATATCATTTGGACACTTTAGGGAATACTGTTTGATCATGATCCACAGAGAACCATGCCTCTGGCCACCCAAAACATCAGTGACTTGAGAAGGAAGTATTAAACTAAAGCAAATGATTCATGACTATTTTGAATTTTCTTAGCACCCAAGGAAAAGAAGCTCTTGGTAGTCATCCAGTTTTACCTTTCCTGGGCTCTCACCATGGGTAAACGTATCTTAGAAATAAGCTTATAAAAAAAAGCAACACTACCCAAATGGTTGGCATTAACTCATATGCCAAATCCCACTTTTAGAGCTGTGCCACTAATTAGTGCATCCTTGCTTCTTCTCCTTTCTATCCAAGTTTAAGTTTGAGTAGAGTGATAGTACAATTTTATTTAGATGTCCGAGGCCCCTAGAAGATCTCTTTTTTTAAAGCAAGTTCCTGGCTTTGAATTCTTCCTTGACCATTTTCTCAAATTTGCCACCATTCCATTCTTCACGGCATCTTTTTTGAGGTCAGAGGGACCTTGGTTGAACATTCCCTGGCGAGAAGTCTATCAGTTTAGCAACTGCTGGTCAGACCCAGAAGCAGTAACAGGAAGAAAATGGCGAGGATGAGATGCCTAAAAATAGCCTCCTCCATTTTTATGACATCTAGTCAAATCAATCAGATCTAGTGCTGAAGACAACTTCCAATGACCAAAAAACACAATTATTTTGAGAAAAGCAAGGGATTTTTAACTTGGAGGCTAAAAAGAATTACTGGTATTACTACCACAGGAAGGCAATTTAATTTAAAACTGTGTCATTGTTGAATAGTGATTATTCTAACTCATGGGGACATTTGTAAAATGCACGCCAGTAATACTGACCATTGAGAATGTAGCCTTTGGCACTTAAGCCACAGATACTCATTATTATACTATAGGAGATTCATTCTGTGTTTTCTTCCTAAATCCTTCAGTAATAAGATTAATTTTATTTGTAGAACAAATTTTTCTTCATCTAAATGTGGACTGGTCATTAAAATAATCTTCCAAAGTTAAATTTTGGCACTGTCATTTGGACTTTGGTTCTGGGTAGCTCTTAATTTAATCCTGATGAAAAAATCACAGATTTTCAAAACTGCCTCCAAGTATCTTGGGCACCTGGAGGTTTTCCTATACTTAGATCATCATTAATTGTAAATTATTAAGTACTTTCAGATTCAATGGCAGTGTATTTATATGGATTACAGCCCTCAAGCCTTGAGATTCTAGAATGTGAAGCTGAAGGCAACCGCTGGTGAAGAAAAACCATAACATGACAAAAACAAAATTTTATAAAATAATTAACAGCTTTGTAAAATGTATCATGTCCACAAATAACCCAGAGAAAATTTTTCAAGATGTCCACTTAGGTCTTTTTTTTTAATTTTCTTCAAAGTTCAAACACAAAAGCTAGTCTTGTTCACTTAAGTAAATAGAACGGGAGTTGGTAGGAAAGTGTGGCTCCAAATGTCACTTGTGAGCGTGATGAGATCATACATACAGGTACATGTGCACATTTACATATATGCAAAATCTCACATATAAAATCTCCTAAGTACATTATTCTGAACACTGAATCCATATCACCCTCTAGGTAATCAGCCGGTTGAAGCAAAGAGTAACTTTTCCCTATTGCTGTGTGGAAACTAAAAGTTCAGTTTTCGGAATTATCCCTTTGTCTCCTCTGTCCCTTTGATCAGGAGGGTTGGCAGGTGGGGAAGAAGGTAGTTTCAGAAGATCGATTAAAACCCGCCTTCACCCCACACCATGTTTTTCTTAGCGTTTAAAGAAAAGCAAGAGTGGGAAACCGTGCTATTTCTTTTCAATTCTAAATCCCACATAATTATAATGAAACCGAATGTAAACTATTCCTTTCTCATGCTTTAATAATGAGTCTTTGTGAAGTTATAAGAGATGATGTATTTCTCAAATGAGTAATTCACCTACACAGCTCTGATTGTCGCCACATAAAATACGTGGCTGTCAGAGTCTGCTTTTTCAACTTACCTCCACCACCTCCTCATATTCTTCGTCATCTGCCATTTTCCCAGAGTAGTAGTGGCACCTACAAACTTTTCATATTCCAGACAAATGAGAATACATTAGCATCTATCTCTAGGACTGAAATCACAACACTATAAAAAACAGAATTTAACGCTTCTCCATCCGACACACCCATAGATCATTGCAAGTTATGTGAGAGGAGATATTTAGATCCCCATCTAGAAACCTCAGACTTCAAATTAGCTACTCTTGATTCCTTCACTAGTAAGAAGTCATTACTTCACTAGTAATAAGCTACTTCTAGCTACACAATCCATTTAGTGAAAGCTGTAAAAGGAAGCAAAAGGAAGCAAGTGAGAGGCTTCGGATTCAAAGAAACAGGGTATTTAGATTTCTAAATACTTGCAGAAAAACATTTTCAGGCAAAAGTATTAGTGAAAAGGAGGTCAGCTCGGCTTCCAGAAGTTAGAATTTTTTGCCAGCACCGAAATTCTAGGAGGGCTGCTTTAGGTCTCTCCACGGCTCTAACGCACACTAGCAATCTATCCTTCACTTGGAATTAGAACACAGAAAAACAAATCTGTCAGTAGCTTGAAAAGAGAAAAACAGAAACCTCAAGGCAATGGGGTTATTTGTTTCCCGAACACCATTGGCTTATATGGATTATTTCTCTTCTGCTTCTGTAGCTCGTCCTCAAACCTGAAAAATAAGAAATGTTCAAAGCGTTGACTGACGTAAATCTACGAATGTGGGTCTTTGGTTTAAGCTTCTAATTCAGGAGCTACCGAAAGGCTCTCCCAAGGCCTTCTTAGTTTGATGCCAGAGAGCGGGACTCTTCTTGATAAAAACGGATGATGACTTAGAGCAGCTGTCCCTCCGCCCCGAAGATATTTGCCGTGTAAACCAATACCCCGCCATGCCTGGTTTTGTTAAGCTAGGGAAACTGCCACTCCTTCGGAGGCAAATGAAGCCCAGTAGAGCAGGATAAATATAGGAATGCAGAACACAGATTCTTTTACAAACTAGTATCTTCAGAAACAAAAAATCAAAGGCTAAAACTCTTAAAAATATTGTCTGTTAGACGTGAGAACCAACTCAGGAGAGCAGTAGGTTGGTTAGTACAGGCCTTGACTCTCATCACAGCACAATGGCAGATTAAGGAGGGCCTGAGTAGGGCAATAGGGTCACAAACTTCTCCGGTCCCATTTCCACCCCTAATTTCCCCAGTTCTGACCCCAAACTTTGGAAACGAGTTCAAGGGGAGCTGCAGAACATCTCCAGCAAGAACATGACAGAAAAAGCCATAAGGCGACCTTACCTTTACTCTATCAAATCAATTTCCTCAGCAGCAAAGCCTCTCCCAACTCTTCCCTCCCGAGAACCCCAGGCAAGAGCCGGAGCGGTGCCTGGGCTCTGAGTTATCACGTGGCCGCAGCAGCCAATCAGAACCGGAGTCGCTCGGATTTCAGGAGCTAAATATACTGTGTGATCTTCTGAAAACCACCTGTTCATCAATTCCACTAAAGGATAAAGGGTAACAAATTGCTTGCTCAGAACTATTCAAATGTAGTGGAATTTTACTTAATTTCCAGCATATGGGGTTCAAATTTAGGTTTAATCTCTCATTTCCCCGTTTAATACCACACTCGTGCAAAAGAAATTCGGATAAAATAAGCATGTCTTTGAGGGGCTGTGGCCCCTCCATAGCTGCTTTCGTCAGGTCAGTTGTCTCCCTTTCATGGCGGTGGACACACTCCCCCTTGCACTGCTTACCAGGTGAGCCACACGTAAGTTCCAGGCCTTCATGTGAAATCAATAGAGGAGTAAAATCCACGAAACCACAAGTTGGCGAAAATAATGGTTAGAATGGTGAAATGACAGGGGAAAATATTTGATATGACCCCAGCTAAGATAGCCCCAGGGTGTAGTTAGAGAGAATAGGCCCCATCCTTTTTCTGTTACTAAACCAGGGTGGGTGGATGCCCAGACCACATACATTATCTTCTCCCTCCTTAGGTAAAGGCCCAGGGCTGGGAATACAGAGCCTCTTTCACATGTGACTGGGTTTCTGATTTTCCATTTAGTCAGGTGGCTTCTAGAGGCCAAGTGTGAATGCAAGCACACAAAGGTTCAATTTCCAAACAGCAATAGCAGATAAAATTAAAATCAGTGAATTACTAGGAGAAGATAATGGTCTATTAGATAAGTCAGAGTGTACCACTCTGAGTTTGTAAAAATTGCCTAGCAATTTTCTATCTCAAGACAATTTTCACTGATTTAATCTCTCACTAAATCTCCGTACTAAAGCAAACCCTGTGGGTGACCCGAAACTTGACGCGGATTTGACTTTAAACCTATTGTAATAGTTCCTTTTTTAGCTAGATGTTAGGAAGTATTGTCACATTTCAAACAGATGTACCTCTTCCCCTTCCGCGATTCATATGGTGGCCAATAAAATTGAACATTATTTTACCATCTTAACTAATTAAACCTTGTTCATTTTCTGTGTTCTCACAGGTTTTATGACCAAGAGATATGTGTACAATATGAGACCGTCCCGTCGGCAGATGTGAACTAGAATTGACTTCCTATTCATTATGTTTTAAATGATGGTGTTAAATTGAAAAATAATTCAGGCCCATTTTAAAACACATAGTATAAAATTGTATAAAGTAAAAAAAAAAAAAAAAAAAGTAAGCATAGGCATTCTGATGCTAACCTGGAACTAAGTCTCCTAAGCATGAAAGAGCCACTCTATTTTCCTGCCCTGCCTATGGCCTCCTCTGTGGAAGAAGAATAAATGACCCCCTGATATATTGGTAGGCTCTTATCACATGCCTTGCACATAGGAAGGGCTCCATAAATGTTGGCTAGTATTATTTTTAAATTATTATTACCATTTTAAAAGATTTCATTTATTCATTTGAGAGAGAAAGGAGGGCAAGCAAGGGGAGGGACAGAGGCAGAGAGACAAGGAGACACCCTCCACCCCTCACCAAACCAAGTACGGAGGTCGAGGGGGGACTCGATCCCAGGACCCTAAGATCATGACCTGAGCTGAAGGCAGATGCTTAACTGACTGAGCCACCCAGACACCCCTTATTATTATCATTTTTAAACATTTTATTGGAGTCTTCATGCTTTACTTTGTGTTAGATTGAAACATTGTGACGCTTCTGAAATCAGACAGTAGTTAGTCTAAGCATTTATGAACCAATAGGAATTTGACTCTAAGCCTATACATATCCAAGTATAGAAGTATCATGCCTGTGGACCAGAATAGACTTAATGGAAAAGATGACATGATAACAAAGCTTTTGTTTTGCAGTTTATTCTCTCTTTTTTTTAAGACTTATTGATTTATTTTAGAGAGAGAGAGAGAGACAGCACAAGCAGGAGGGGCAGAGGGAGAGACAATCTCTTGCAGACTCCGCGCTGAGCAGTGAGCTGCCGTGGGACTCCCATCTTGCTACCCTGAGATCAGGACCAGAGTCAAAATCAAGAGACAGATGCTTAACTGACTGAGCCACCCAGGCACCCCTGTTTTTGCAGTTTATTCTATTTTATTTATTATTTTAATCAAATCATATCTGCACATTATTTAAGAATCAAATAGTTTTGCAAGGCTTATGCCTAAATTGGGTGTTCCGTTCCCACCATTCCTTCTTTTTCCCTCCACAGAGACACTCATCGTAACTCTTTTAGCTGAATCTTTTTTATTTGTCTGTATACATTTAACAAAATGTCTCCGTTGCTCTTTCTGATTTTTTGGGTCACAGGCATTATCTGTTAGGTTCCCACCTTGGAATATGAGGCTTTAGAACTCTTCCATGTGAACCCCCACTCTTACCAGACACAAGCCTCGTCTTTGTCTGGCATCCTCCCAATAAAGTTCTACTTATGTAATTCAGAATTCAGTGTTTACATCATGATTAGCAAAGGATATTCACAGAGGAACCCCATATATTGTGATTATTTTTCTTTTCCTGCACAAGGGTTTGTTTTTCTGGAAATTGGTCTCTCTCTCTCTCTCTCTCTCTCTCTCTCTTTTTCCCTTGGCTTAATTCTTCTAGACAAACAGTATTCCACAGAACTTCCTGCAATGATAGGAAAGTTCCATACCAGCACCATGGACTATGGAGACCACTAGCTACAAGTGATTAGGGGGCATTCAAAATGTGACTAATGTGCCTACAGAACTGAGTTGATATACTTTTCATTTAATTTAAACTTAAATAGCCACATGAGCTGGGGGCTGTGGCATTGAACAGTGCAGTTCTAGAGATGGGTCACTAACTACTTCAAACTTTATGTCTAACTCTGCTCCCAGGATTTTCAGTGACCTCCAGTAGCAATTCTTCGTCGTATCCACTCTAGATCTCAGGGAGGCTCCCGTTCCATCTGCACAGGTCTCTTTTGTAGCTGTGCTTGGCTCTCACCTTGATCCCCTCCCTGTCATCCTGGGGATTATGAATTTTATAATATAAAAAATCCCATTCCTTTAACTAATGTTTATTGAGTATGTACAATGTACCAAGCACTGTTCTGGGTGCTTCCTTCCCACAGCACCACCAGTTGACTAAGCAGTATATATTCCACTCCTTGCTTATTAACAAAACCACAGTTTAGTTTGGCACAAAAATATCCTCATTTAAAAAATACACTTCTCCTCAAATCCCTACGAGTTAGAGGTAAACTGTGCCATAGTTTTGCCGGTAAGATTTAAGTATAATTCTAGGGAATAAGGCTTCTGGTGAAGGTATAATTTTACTTATGGGCAGGGTCAGATTCCGCTGGCATGTACTGTTTTGCTCTTGCCATTCTTCCCTTCTCTATGCCTGGAACACAGATGTAATGTCTGGGGACAGAGCAACCATCTTGAGACTCTGTGGGTAAGTTGTACATTAAGAATGGCAAAGCTGGGGGCACCTGGGTGACTCAGGGTTAAAGCCTCTGCCTTCGGCTCAGGTCATGATCCCAGGGTCCTGAGATTGAGCCCCACATCGGGCTCTCTGCTCAGCAGGAAGCCTGCTTTCCCCCACCCCCTCTCTCTCTGCCTGCCTCGCTGCCTATTAAATAAATAAAATCCTTAAAAAAAAAAAAAAAAAAGAATGGTAAAGCTGGGGTGCCTGGGTGGCTCAGTGGGTTAAGCCTCTACCTTCCGCTCAGGTCATGATCTCATGGGTTTTGGAATGGAGCCCCACATCGGGCTCTCTGCTCAGCGGGGAGCCTGCTTCCTCCCCTCTCTCTGCCTGCGTCTCTGCCTACTTATGATCTCTGTCAAATAAATAAATAAAATCTTAAAAAAAAAAGAATGGTAAATCTAGAAGGAGACTTAGCCTTTAATTACTTCCTTAGTTCTTATATTCTGTAATTATTTTATAGCTTAATAGGTTTAGTATCTAATTTTACAAACAATTATATTGTGATTATTTTAAATTACCCTGAATATTATATATTATTTTTTCTATTTTGTACCTTACCAAATTCTAATAAAATTTATTATTTTTCAAGTTTAGTGATCCTTTGTAGCTTTCATTCTATATATTTCCTGCTTTTTCTCCCCTTTTTCATTGATTTATAAGCATTCTTAATATTATGAATATTAGTCATTTGTGTCTTGTAGATGTGAATATTTTCTCCAAGTTGTTTGTGGTGTCTGTGGCCATAGAGATATTTTACATCTATTTGCAGTCATATTTGGCAATCCCTTCTTTCCAGTTTTGACACTGCTTATTGAATAAATTGAATTTGGAATTTGAATTTGAAATGCCACTTTTAGCATATATTGTATCAGTACGCATGTCAGTTTCCAGAGTCTTTTGTGTTTTTTCTTGTTTTCTTTTTCTTTCTGGGTTTTTCCTTTTCTTTTTTACTTTATTTGATTATGAGGCATAATAGTTTATAAACTATAAAGATACATATAAGATATACATAAATGTCTTATATATATACAAAGATATACATGTATCTTATATGTATATATAGATATCTATGTATATCTTGTATATGTATATATACATATCTTATATACATAGATATACAAGATTTATATATATGTCTTATACATATATAAGATATATAAAAAACAATATATCTTATGTGTACAGTTTAGCAAATAATAGTAAAGTAAGTATCCATATGACTACCACTCAGGTACAGAAAGGTAATTTCTATCCTGACCTTGATGGTACTAATTTCCTCATTTTAATTTTTAGTTTTACCACACCTGAATGCATTCCTAAACAATATAGTTTAGTTTTATCTGTTTTTAAGTTTTATGTAATAGATTCATGCTTTGCGCAATTTTTATAACTTCACTTTCACTTAATATCATGTTTGTTGATTGTTATTATTGTAGAATATTCCATTGTATGACTATACTTCCATTTCTCCATTCTACTGTTGATGCAGAATTGTGTATTTCCAGCTTTTGTCACTTAAGAACAAGATGAAATGGGACCCCTGGGTGGCTCAGTCATTAAGCCTCTGCCTTTGGCTCAGGTCATGATCTCAGAGTCCTGGGATGGAGCCCCACATGGAGCTCTCTGTTCAGCAGGGAGTCTGCTTCTCCCTCTCCCACTCCCTTTGCTTGTGTTCCCTCTCTGGCTGTCTCTCTCTCTCTCAAATAAATAAATAAAGTCTTTAAAAAAAAAAGAACATTTTTGCACATGGATTCTTGTGGTCATGAACAATTAAATGATGGGAGTATATAAGTAGGAGTGGAAATTATGAGTCAAGGAATATGCTCATCTTCAATTTTAATAAATCATGCTACCTGTTTTCCAGTATTGGTACCAATTTATATTCTCATCAGTTGTGTGTGATCCTAATTTGGCTACCACTGGAGATGAAGCTTTCTAAATTTTGTCTGTCTCATAGGTGTGTAATAGGATAATCTTGTGGTTTTAATTTGCATTTCTGTGACTTACTAGTAATGTTGAACTCCTTTTCATATGCTTATTAGATATTTGGGTGTTCTATTGTATTTTGAGAAGTGTCTGTTTAATTCTCTTGCCCATTTTTCTGTTAAGTTATTGGCCTTTTCTTCATTGATCTATAAACCTGTTGTATTCTGGATAATAATCCTTTGATAATTAATATGTGTTATAAATATCTTCCCCCTCTCTTTGCTTGTCTTTTTATTGTTTTTGTACTGGCATGTAGTGAACAGGAGTTCTTAATTTTCAGGAAGTCAACTTCATCTATATTCTCCTTCATGACTAGGAGAATAAAAATCCTTCTACCCCAAGATCATGAAGATACATTCCTATATATTCTTCTAAAAGCTAGGAGTTTTGCCCTTCACATTTAAGTCTTTACCTGGAAATTATTATGGTTTTGGATATGGTATGAATAAGAGATTTAATTTTATTTTTTTGCATATGGATAGCCAATTTTACCAACACCATTTAAAAAAGAATTCCTTTGTTTTCCCACTGGGTGAAATTTCTCCTCTGCTATCAATCTTTTCCTGATATGTATGAGTTTTTTTCTGGATTCCCTACTCTGTCCACTGGCCTAATTATCTATCTCTGTACCAATACCATACTGTATTAATTCTATAGCTTTATGATCTGCCTTGATGTCTGGAAAAGCAAGTCCTCCCAAGTTATTTTTTATTTTTTAAGAGAGTTTTGGCTCTTCTTGTCTTTGATATTTGATACAAATTTTAAATTTTTTTTGAAGTACAATTAACATATAATATTACATTAGTTTTAAGTGTGCAATATAGATTCAACAATTCCATACATTACTCACGGCTCATCACAATAAGTGTACTCTTGGGATGACTGGGTGGCTCAGTCAGTTAAACATCTATCTGCCTTCCGCTCAGGTCATGATCCCTGGGTCCTGCGATTGAGTCCCGCATCCGGCTCTTTGCTCAGTGGGGAGCCTGCTTGTCCCTCTGCCTGCCTTTTCCTCTGCTTGTGCTCTCTCTCTCTCTCTGACAAATAAATAAAATCTCTTTAAAAATTAAAACAAAAAACAATGGTAAGTATACTCTTGATCCCTTTTACTTATTTCACCTCTCCCCCCATCTATTTCTCCTTTGGTAACCACCAGTTTGTTCTCTGTATTTAAGGGGGGAAAGGTTATCTGTTTTGTTTCTTAAAATTCAAATACAGGGGCGCCTGAGTGGCTCGGTGGGTTAAAGCCTCTGCCTTCAGCTCAGGTCATGATCTCAGGGTCCTGGAATCAAGTCCCGCATCGGGCTCTCTGCTTGACGGGGAGCCTGCTTCCTCCTCTCTCTCTCTCTGCTTGCCTCTCTGCCTGCTTGTGAACTCTGTCAAATAAATTAAATCTTTAAAAAAAATTTAAAAAAAAAATCTTTAAAAAAAAATCCAAATACAAGTGAAATCGTATGGTATTTGTCTTTTGTTGACTGACTTATTTCATATGGCATCATACCCTCTAGGTCCGTCCACGTTATGGCAAATGGCAAAATCTCATTTTTTTTTATGACTGAGTAATATCCATTGGGTATATGCATGTGTGTGTGTTTTCTCCAGTGGCTGCACCAATTTGCATTCCTACCAACAGTGCATGAGGGTTCCTTCTTCTCTACCTTCTTGCCAATACTTGTTATTTCTTGTCTTTATTTTAGGCATTCTGATAGGTTTGAGGTGCTATCTCATTGTGGGTTTTTTTTTTTTAATTTGGTGGGGGTTTTTTTTGTTGTTGTTTTGTTTTGTTTTTCTTAAAGATTTTATTTATTTATTTGAGAGAGAGGCAGTGAGAGAGCATGAGCGAGGAGAAGGTCAGAGGGAGAAGCAGACTCCCCGTGGAGCTGGGAGCCTGATGCGGGACTCGATCCCGGGTCTCCGGGTTCATGACCTGAGCCGAAGGCAGTCGTCCAACCAACTGAGCCACCCAGGCGTCCCTCATTGTGGTTTTGAATGGCATTTCCCTGATGATAAATTTTCCATAAAAATCTTAGAAATGGCTTATCAATTTCCCTAAAAAGTGTAGTCTCTTGTTCAATTAATCTACTTGGCTCTTCCTCAGTATAATGCAGTTTTAATTATTATAGCTCTTTAGTATGTTTTGATATCTGTAGGGCAAGCTGCCCTCATTCTTCTAAACTTGGTTCTTTATGCTTTTGTTCCTTTAGAAGTACTAAGAATCAGCTTATCAAGTTTCATGAAAATTATCCTTGGATTTTTTCCTATGATTGTATTGAATTTGTGGATTTATTTTGCAAGAATTGATAACTTTCATAATTTAATCTTCCCATCCAGATCCTTGTTACATCAATCAACAAAGTTTTATGGTTTTCATTTTACAGCTCTTGCTGTACATTGTACAGCTCAGCAGTACAAGTGAATTCCTAGGTATATTAAAGCCTTTATTTTCACTGTAAATGAGATTTTGTATAGAATTTCTAATAGACACTATTTATCAAATTTCCTTTTTGTTATAATTGGTTTATCATTTTTTATTATTAACTTTTTCATGAAATTCATTAGGATTTTGAGGAAGGTGACAATAAATGTGGGTGCTCAGCCAATCATCTTGAATCCAAAGCATGGACATAACATTTTGAGCAAATTTTGGATAGGACTTGAAGAGCTGGAAATGACAGGAGGAAGAGCATTCTAGGATTATAGATAGTATGAGCAATCACGTAGAGGTGGGAAGGTGTGTGGCATATTTGGGGAATGAAGATTTGTCTGGTTTAGGCCAAGTAAGGTTCATGTAGAGATGTAACAGAAGACTACAGAGTAGAAGCTATACTATGGATGCCCAGCTAAGCAGTAGAAAATGATATACACTGATATGTCAAATTGCCTCTCTCTTCTATATAGTGTAGAGCATTAAGTTACACATTGGCAGAGTGGAAATACATCAAAAACACATTATACAGTATGAAAATAAACATATTCAATTGTGGAACACGCAGATCCAGTAACACAGCGGGGATATATTGGTGTGAATAAGAGCTTTCTCAAATTATCAAACCATCCAGGTGTCCTCTGCTTTCCAAAATCCATGTCGAGCACAGTGAGTTTCACTCATGTTGCACACTCATCTTTTAAAATACCCCTATACCTCCTCCTCCTGATGTTGCCTAAAGTCAGACTCCATGAAAAATACAGAAACAAGGGAGATTTATTTTTTTATTAATTTTTTATTTTTTTATTAACATATAATGTACTATTAGCCCCAGGGGTACAGATCTGTGAATCGCCAGGTTTACACACCTCACAGCCCTCACCATAGCACACATCCTCCCCAATGTCCATGACCCCACTGCCCTCTCCCGACCCCCGGAAGAGGGAGGTTTAAAATGTTAAATTACCCTCTGACCCCCTTCCCTGATTTCTTGTAGGACTTGGACATCGGCTTATTTTCTATGTGAGCTCTTCATTAAGTTTCATTGCCAGAGAGTCCTGACTCTGAGGACTCTGCCCTCTCCCTCTCTGCCCTGAAGTGAGAACAACCAAGGATTTTCTGTGCTTCGTTTCTGTTCCCTCCTCTCCACAGCCTAATCCAAAATTGTTCTTTGAACCCACTATGCCAGTTATTCAGTTGCTATGGAATCAATTATCGGGATCTACAGCTGATTGCCCATCTCCAGCTGCTTCACAACTGAATAGGGTCTCCAAAACTGCCAGCCTTCAACTGCTGATTTCTAAGGAGTTTCCAATCTGAGCTATAAGGATAAACCAGCAAAGCTGAATGTCTTGTGTGATTTGTAAGGCCAAGTACCCCTAACAGTCCCCTCATACACATATTATATTTATACACATGTGCATGCATGCATACATATGTGTGTATGTGTGTGTGTGTATGTGTGAGTGTGTGTTTCCCCAGGAAAAAGACTTCCCAAATACCAGCCAGATTATGTAAGTCCTTATACTGTTGTTAAAAAGAAGGCCTAATGTTCAGAAATGATTCCTTACATGTATTTATGTATATACACATGTGTATATAAATATGAACATAGAGGCAGCCACACGATTTATAACAGAGAAGCCTCCTCTAGCTCCGAGGACAAATTTTAAAATTGAATAGACATGTCCATGGTCATTAGTCTTCCTATGAGCAGGTCTTGGGGAGGAAGCTGTTGTGTCACTTCTAGTTGGCAAGAGAAGGCTCTATGGAGGAGGTGGCATTTTATCAGGTCCTGTGTATGACAGGCCAACCCACCTAGTCCAACCTCAGACAATGATTTATTAAGTAGTTCTTTTTTTCTTTTTTAAAAAATTTATTAAGTGGTACTTAATGCTCTGCATGAGTAATGAACAGTCTGGAAATTCTTAACTCTCTTGACAGAGTTTGAACTAATACCTAACTCATCTTTCTGTCATTGTCACAGAGGCCAGAACAGATCGTTTTCCAAGGAGGAAAGTGAAAATGAGAGGGTGTGTCGTTTTCACGGCCAGTCACATTACCTTAGGAGTTATGATGTTTGACAATATGGTAAATATGGGTAAGTAAATAGAAGACCATGATCCCGTTGTTTCCAAGTCTAATTTAGTCCCAGGAAGATTCCTGGAGTGCAAGCCTATTGTTGAAATTCAGTTCCTCACAGACTGGACAGTCTAGCAGACCTGTTGAATGTAATTGGTTTGAAAGTCACCAAAAACTAGGCCAGTTCTCTCATCTCTGGTGACCTAAGATAGACCTTAGGGAAAACCAAGATGGCACTAGGGGCCTGAATTAAACAGATAAGCCCAGATTCAAACCGAAGCCTAGTTTGGTATACGTTTGGAATTATTATTTCACTAGACAGCTGCCCAGAGTGGGCATGATCTGGGACTTGGTTAAACCCGAGGACAGTTATTTTCCAAAATGGAGGCCTGGCCCCCATAAAGCCTCTTTCTGGCTTCCTTTCCTCATAAGTAAACAAGGGAATTGGGACTGGCTTTTCCCAGTATGAGTTCTTGAGAATCATTAGTCTCACAACTTGGCCCATGAGAAGAGGGTTCCATTGCTGACAAGTGTGGGAGATGCAGAGTATGCTAACATTCTCTGCGATTGGCAGGCACATTCAGTTGTGATGGCCCCAAGAAACAGAGCCCAACGTGGCTGGTTTCTTTTCTCTCACACTGCATGTCTAAAAATTACATAACCACAGAACAACATCTTTGAGTAACATCAGTCAATTTCATCCCACAAAATACAGTTCACGAATCCCTACATTAACACTTGTCCCGAGTGGAACTCCAGATCTGCCTTGGTCCAAACCCAAATGCCTGGGATGGGCACAGAAAGAAACTGGCACCCAAGGCCAGGAAGAGAGTCTGTTTACCCTCTTCCCTATCTCTGACCCACGTGCCATTCAGTTTACAACAGAATAACATGTTACTCTTGGAAATCACTCCCCTGCTTTGGGATGCATTTTCCTCCTCTATAAAATGAGTGAGCTGTGTGGCCCTTTCAGCTCTATCACAGCATGAAATATCTGCCCATGTGTGAGGTTCACTTCAGAACTTGACCTCTCCACTGCCCTGCTGGGCTGCCGAGTGACAGGCACCACAGCTAATCCTCCATAAATAGATGTCCCATATCTTGGGTCTCAGGATGAATTTATAGCTGAAGACTGACATGGAATAACTTTCAAACAAGACTAATTTGACCTCCAAGGAAAAATATGTTACACTATTTTTAAGCCATTACATTACATTATAAAGCAATGATATATTTTAATTAAACAAATAGAAATGATAGTCCTGATTTTTATTTTAAAAAAGCTTAAAGCTAAACAATACTTAGTAATTTCTCTGGACAGGAAAACACCCAAGGGGCATTTTAATGTACATTTGAGCTATCCCAGGAGCCGTTGGGGTTAATACTGACTTTTAACCTAAAATATTCCTAGTGCTCTTTCCTTTTTTTTTTTTTTTTTTACACGAAAAGCACTAAAAAAAAAAAAATCCTTCAGTGTGATTAGTACATTTCTTGACTGGTTATGGGTATGCCTCATTCAAGCACCCCAGGAGCTTAACAAGTAGCAGAGATATTTGGTTTCTTTGTCATTTTGCTTAACTCTGAATCATGACAAAATATCATTCCAATTGATCTCAAGACGAATCCAAGGTCGTAGAGACTGGGAGGGACTGAAAGTAAAATGCAAATCTATTTTAGATGCCCAGGAATATAGGATTTTCAGGAAAGAATAAAGAATTATCCAAGTCATGGTATTTTCAGGAAAAAGTAATAGTGAGAAGCTGCGAGATAAACGAGTCATGTGTTCATCTCAAGTGAATATCCAAGACAAAATCCTAGCCCTATTAGCAGTTTGTAACTTACTTCCACTTTTTGAAATAAGCAGAGAATATTTCTGCAGATATGGAATAGGTAAAGAGTAGTCCTACAGGTGCACCTGGGTGGCTCAGTGGGTTAAACCTCTGCCTTCGTCTCAGGTCATGGTCCCAGGGTCCTGGGTTGGAGCTCTGCGTCAAGCTCCCTGCTCAGCAGGTTCTCCCTCTCGCTCTGCCCCTGCTCATGTGCTCTCTCTCTCTCTCACTCTGTCCTTCAAATAAATAAATAAAATCTAAGAAAGGAAGGGAGGGAAGGAGGAAGAAAGGAAGGAAGGGAGGGAGGAAAAAAGGAAGGAAGGGAGAAAGGAAGGAAGAAAGAAAAGAATAGTCCTACATGTAAGAAATAGGTAGAGATAGGGGTGTCTGGGTGGCTCAGTGGGTTAAAGCCTCTGCCTTTGGCTCAGGTCATGATCCCAGAGTCCTGGGATCAAGCCCCGCATCGGGCTCTCTGCTCAGAAGGGAGACTGCTTCCCTTCCTCTCTCTGCCTACCTCTCTGCCTACTTGTGATCTCTGTCTGTCAAATAAATAAATAAAATCTTAAAAAAAAAAAAAGGAATAGGTAGAGAATATTAACTCTAAAATGTACTATTCTCCAAGGCCAAATACTTGGCATCCTTAAAAAACCAAAAGGAATATTCCCTCCTACTCCACCTAATTCACTTTATTGACTTTCTCCTTCTCCAGATGCGCTAGATAGAAATGAACACAGAATCGCAAGGCTGGTTATTGCTTTGCCACGTTGCCTCCAGGGGCAGACCAGGAGCCTTATCAGCGACCCTCATCGGTCTTTAGCTGGAGGTAGTATTCTGTCGGGATCCAATCTCTCCCGTTGCTCTTTGACTATATTCCACTTCTAAAGCAGCATCTTCATCTCTGGGCCGGAGGCTCTTTTCATCAGGATTAAGAAAAGCCGACTGCCCAGCAAGCTGAGACCAGAAGTGCCCGAGAATGACCACACCATCTCTGTCACCAGATACCACCGAATGTTGGGAATTTTTGTATAAATATGCCAGTTCCCTGGGTCAATTTGGAGGCATGTGCTTTGCACCAGTTCCAGCTTACCTGTGGCCGAGTAGCTGTGTTTTCCCTTCCCTGCCTAACATGCCTTTCTCTCCGTGAGTTACCTGCCCTTCTTAAAGTACTTTCATTTTTAAATCCTTCCCGGGCATCTGCATTTGCGAAAACCACGCTAAGACTTGTTATATCCGATGGCTATTTCACAACGTGAGGAAGGTAAGTTCTCCAGCACAGGTGATGTTGCGAAGGGGCCTGGTTATAAAAGAAAGTCTCACCTCCACCACGCTTAGGTTCTCAAGAGGCCACTCTGTGGGCAAGTCATGGTTCTCGTATTATTGTCTTGCCGATACCTTTCAGCCCGCCTGGAATTGTGTCCTCCATCTTCTCAGCTACTCGATGTCTAAATCTTTCCTGGAAGTTGCGTCAACATGTAACTATATTATTCTCTGGAGCAGTGGTTCTCAAAGCATGGTTCCAGGACCGGCAGCATTAGGATCACCTAGGAACTTGCTAGAAATGTAAATGTAGAGTTTTGCTCCAGCCTCTGGAATCAGATACTCTTGGGTAAGGCGTAGCTTCTCTACTTTCACAAGCCTTCCAAGTATTCCACAAAATTTGAGAATCCTGAGGTTCGAGAACTACTATGGTGGGAAGTATTTCCTGTCCCGCCCTCCCGCCCCCTCCAAGTCTGGCTGTAGAAATCTCCTACTCCAGTTCCCATTCACCTTCCACATCCATTCAGTCTCTTTAAACTGTCAGTGCTACCTTCACATCAACCTCTTTTCTCCTCCGTTGCCTGCAGTCAGCGTTGCACACCTGAATTATCCATGCAGCCTCCCCACAGTAGGCCTCCCACCTGTTCTCCAGCAGCCACTAGACTTGCACGTGTAAAATGCAAGTCTGTCACATCCCCAGCGCCTCAAATGCTTCCCTGGCAGCCGCCCTCTAAGTGTAAATATGAGGACCTTGGGATCTGCATGCAAGGCCACTGGGGAACACGGGCACCTGCCTGCCTATTTCTCCTGGACCACAGACTCACCAAGGAAGCTAGAGCCTCCTCCCCTCCACTCATCCCCTCAAGGGACCGCTCACACGGGTCCATCCCTAAGGGTCTTCATGGCCCCTCCAGTGCTCATCTAAAAAAAACACAGGAATATAAAGCATAACCTTCAAGGCAACATCAAATCTTGGAGGAGCTACAGCCTAAAGGTACGAGGGCTTCATCAGTGAAAAGAAGAGGGTAGGTCTTATCCCTCAGGGCCCAGTCAGGCCTTGGGGCTTCCAGCCCTTCCTGCATTTATTATCTTTGGCTCTAGGATTTTTCATGTACCTAAACTCTTTGAGATGAATTCTCTCCCTGTGAACTGGAGATAAATGCTTGTCTTTTCTATCACATAGGGCTGGTTGAAGTTCAAATAAGAAAAAAAAATTCTTTTTTCACTTATTTATTTAAGTAATTTCTGTACCCGATGTGGGACTCAAACTCACATCTGCAAGATCAGGAGTCCCATGCTCTTCCACCTGAGCCAGCCAGGTGCCCCTCAAATGAGAAAGCGCTTTTAATAAGCTTTGAAAGCTTCAAAGTACAAGAAAAAAGTATTGCTGTTCAATAATTGTAAGAGTTACATTAGCCAGCATTAGAGAGCATTTATTATTTACCTGGCCCTAACCTGAACATTTAACAGGCATCATTCTATTTAATCCTTTTAACACTCCATGAAAAAGATACTGTGATAATCTCCCCATTATTACGTAAGAGAAAACTGAGGCAAGCAGACATGGAAAAAACTTGCCCATGGTGACACAGCTTAGAAGTGATGGAGTTGGGCTTCACAGACAGTTAGTGTCACCCCAGAGCCCAAACTCTCAACCCCTGTGTACTACCGCCTCCAAGCATGTCTGTGACTTAGGTCATTATCTGAAGGGCAGGCCAGCTGCGCTCACTGAGTGGAGGTCAATCTATCGCTCTGTTGTCCATCCATTCATCTACCCATTCACTGGTCATCTATCCATTGTCCTCCATAGCTGGCTAGACTGCTAAAGGGTCTTGTCCCTGGGGTCAGAGCACATGCATACGGGTGGCTCTGCAAAGATACCAACAGTGTGATCTTGGGCAAGTAGCCCACCTACTCTGTGCCTTGGATCCCTTACCTCGAACATGAGTTTGATACCTATAGCAGCCTCCTCAGGTTTTGTGTTGGCTAAATGAGAGACTTCATGTGGAAAGTTGAGCACAGTGCCTAATCCATGGGAAGTGTTCAATAACTGTTGGTTATTACCGCCATTTCTCTGGGGCAGCAGCAGCGTGGTCCGGCAAAGCCATCCCTCTCCATCAAAAGGTGGGGAATATATTATGGGAGCAACCACAGTGTCTTGGGAGAATGCTTGTGCACTTAGAAAATTGTCTTGGGACGCCTGGGTGGCTCAGTTGGTTAAGCGGCTGCCTTCGGCTCAGGTCATGATCCCAGCGTCCTGGGATCGAGTCCCACATCGGGCTCCTTGCTCAGCGGGGAGCCTGCTTCTCCCTCTGCCTCTGTCTGCCTGTGCTCGCTCTCTCGCTCTCTCTCTCTGACAAATAAATAAAAAAGAAAAAAAAAGAAAAAAAAAAGAAAATTGTCTTGAGGGGCACCTGAGTGGCTCAGTCGTCAAGTGTCTGCCTTTGGCTCAGGTCATGATCCCAGGGTTCTGAGATCAAGCCTGGCATTGGGCTCCCTCCTCGGTAGGGAGTCTGCTTCTCCCTTTCCCACTCCCCCTGCTTGTGTTCCCTGTCTCTCTCTCTCTCTCTGTCAAATAAATAAAATCTTACAAGGAAAAAAAAAAAGAAAATTGTCTTGAGCCCTTGAGCCTTCTTTGGGTCACCGAACAAGAGCAAACCGGCTTAGGACCCGGGGTCAGCACAGTGTTGACTGGGGAGGTGACCTCTGCGGATAGCAGCCGCCCATAGGCAGGACAGAGCATGTCGGTCCCCTGGCGAAGAGCGGGCAGGCTGCAGACAAGGACCCGGCAGGAGGCTCAACTGTGAGTCAGGGGCACGAGGGTGTGAGCAGGGCTGCGCCAGAGCAGCGTGGCTCAGCAGATAG
Source organism: Mellivora capensis (assembly GCA_004024625.1). NCBI lineage: Eukaryota > Metazoa > Chordata > Mammalia > Carnivora > Mustelidae > Mellivora > Mellivora capensis. The sequence continues at coordinate 5,530 of PISX010003494.1, read as the reverse complement.
AGGGGAAGGAACTGGGCACACTTCAATGAAAAACATGGCTCCTTTCCCAAGGCGGGGCATGCTCTCTGCGGGGAGCCCCGGGCCAAGGCCCAGTCCCGAGAAAGCCTCAAGAGTCGGCTTCTGAAGTTATGTCTAATGAGGTTACATAATGGCTGACCAAGACAAACCGATGGGATTAAAATAAACCACGGTTCATCAGGAAACTGAACACTTGGATCCTACTTTCCAGAATATACTATAAAGATTTTTAAGTAAATTCTGTGATCATCTTGTGAATAACAGAATTATATTACACTCTAGTTTGTGTTATAAATTCATTTGTTGACTGAAAACGTTTAGTGTTCTACCAGGTCTATAACGTTGCCAATCCTGCTACGACATTTTCTAAAAATTATTATTTTTTTTTAAAAAGATTTTATTTATTTGACAGAGAGAGAGAAAGAGCACAATCAGGGGGAGCAGCAGGCAGAGAGAGAGGCAGGCTTCTGGCTGAGCAGGGAGTCCAATGCAGGGCTCAATTCCAGGACTCCGAGATCATGACCTGAGTCAAAGGCAGACACTTAAGTGATGGAGCCACCCAGGTGCCCCTAAAAATTATTTCTTAATAGATCAGGAATTTCCAAGGACAGAGTGGAACAGGCTAAGCATGGTCATCTCCTGAAGCTTTATATTGATTCTGCAAAATGAAATAGAGTTTGGGGTGGAATTATGTCCCCCCAAAATGTATGTTGAAGTCCTAACGCCCAGGAGCAGAGAAAGTGACCTTATTTGGAACTAGGGTCCTTGAAGATGTCATCAGTGAAGATGAGGTGGTCCTGGAACAGGGCGGGCCCTCGATGCGGTGTGACTGGTGTCCTTCGGAGAAGAGGACACACTTGAAGGAGAACACCGCGTGAAGAGAGATGCAGAAGAGTTGATGACAACATGAAGACAGATTCAGAGATTCAAGGGCTGCCTCGACAACTCACGAAAGCCGCAGCTTGCCAGCAAACAAAAGGCAAGACAGGATTCTCCCCTACAGGTTTCAGAGGGAACACGGTCCTGCTCACACTGGGATTTCCCACCTCCAGCCTCCAGAACCCGGAGACAATAAATTTCTGTTGTTTTAAAGTACCCGGTTTGTAGTAATTTGTTACGGCAGCCCTAGGAAACTATCACACCAGGTTAGATTTTCCCTCTGTTTCCACAGCCTCTGTGAGAACAGGGTCCCCTGCCTGGAATGGTGTCCTTCCTCACTAGGCTCTGAACAGCAGTGGTGTGTATTCACCTGTAACTCAGAATACAGCAGTTGCTCAATCATTGCTCGCTTGAATGAAAAAATACATCTCGAAGAACCTCTAGGATTTGCCTGCTGGTCCAGCTCCAGACTCCAGCCCTCAAGCATTGAACTACTCTCCGACTTCGTAAGTATGCAAAGGTGCCAGGTGCCACCTGTGAGAAACCAGGGGGACAGCAAATGGGCCTGAAGGACACTGTGGGACCTAGGACACGGAGCCGACCACACAGCCTTTACCTTACCTCTGAGCAGCCCTGAGCTACACACTTGGCCTTTGGGTCTTTTTAAAAGTAAGTTATAGACAGTGGGCATGCCTTACTGATTTGCCTGGGAAACAACTCCTAAAAGTTAAAAATGAGTATCACTTCAGTGTTAAGTATAGATTTGGGTGATGTAAGCTATAACTTAGTGTTTCTCCCTCTCCATATGTTAAGCGCATGTATGTGTGAACACATACACACATGTACATGTGTGTGGACATGTGTGTAAATTTCTGAGGTTGGTGTCAACACCATTTGATTTATGCATGATGACCTTTCCAGTGAGCCTACTACAATGATTATTGCAAGTGCATCTGTCTGGTTGGAAATAATCATGTTATCATCAAGCATGTCAGTTACATAAAGACAAAATTTGTAACAAAAGGAAAAGGATGGTGAAACAGAAATGAACTCATTAAAGGTTGTTTTCAGAAGTGCTGGACACTTTAAATTCTTCAAAATGTATTACTTCAAAGATATCCAATTTATACCTCACTTAGAAAAAGTTGTATTTTGTTATTTATCCTTAGATGCAAATTGAGTTATTTCTGACAGAGAAGCGTCGTGACTTGAACATCGGAACCATCCGGTCAAACTCCACAGTTGCCCAGATGATCAGATGGGAAAGAGAATGACTAGGCGCTCACCATCTGTTTCCCATATTGCCTGAGAAAAAGATCCAGAAAACCCAAGCGCTCAGGGCAGCTAACCTTCAAATCAGTTGCCAAAAAGGGAAATATTTCCTGCCACTGTCTAAACTGACCACATCACAGTAAACATACCTCAAGTTCAACGGTTGGAATCGTGATAGCCTACTATGGTTTGAACAATGTGATGCCAGAAAATCTAGAGGACTCTGACTCACCTAGATGCATACTTGGGTGCACAAGTGTTTTAGATGCAAAACTTGGTGAGTGTAAGTCCTTCTTCTTTCAGTCAACGCCACTCAGGTCTGTCTACCCACCAAGCAGTGAGAATGTCAGTAGTTTGCCAGAGAGTCAGCCCGGTTTAATATGGGGACATGTGGGGCACCTGGGTGGCTCAGTCAGTTAAACCTCTGACTCTTGGTTTCGGCTCAGGTCATGATCTCAGGGTTCTGGGATGTTGCCCGCATGGAGTCCCACATTCCTTACATCAAGCCCGGTGTCTGGGCTCCACACTCAGCGGGGAGCCTGCTTGAGGTCCTCTCCCTCTGACCCTCCCTCTGCTCGCACACACACTCTCTCAAATAAATAAATAAATCTTTAAAAAACAAAAAAATCAGAGGCATGTTACCTAAAATCAACTCTTCATCTAGATCTTTTCTATTTTTTTTTTTTTTACATTTAAAATGACTCTTGCCCAGACCTTTTCTGACCTCCGCTTTTGTAACCCCAGGGGTTGTAGAGTTCCCTGGGGGTTCCCTCAGCACCAGCTTACCACAGGCTGCATTCCCCCCTCCTTTACATACTGGAATTTAGCTCTTGAAAAAGGAAGGCAGAATTTGATTTTCTGTCTTAATGCATGATAGCAGGCATTCAGTAAGAGTTACTGAATGACCTCAGAGATTCAAAATGTATGTGCTTTAGTGCATTTTGGAATAGCAGGTGCTAAATGATGTCAGTGCTTATGAATGCAAGCCTGACCTCCAAGACCTCCTCAGTGAGAGCTGGAGGAACGCCACACAGGTGCCACCCCTCCCCTGATGCTGCTTCCCGGGATGTCGTCAGCTTGGGCTCCTCCCCCCAGGGAAGGGAGAGGAAGTCAGGTGAAGAGAACTCAGAGGACTTGAGGTCCTTTCATGACCTTTAAACACTTCATGTGAAGAGAGAAACCGAACGAAAAAGCAATCAAACCCTCCCAACCTAATGTAAGTGAAGCCACAGAGGTCTTGGGGCTGTGTGGGAGTTATGAAGGCCCCAGAGAGAGCTGAGACAATGTGTCATAGTTCCCATTACTACCAGGATCTCTTTGCGATCTGTCCTCAGCACTGCCCAGAGGCCAGGCATGTCCTAAACAGCATCCCCTCTATGTGCCAGCAGGATGAGACAGCAGAAAGGCATGCCAACCTCCCGCCCTGAGCACCAGCACAAGCCTTCGAGGCTGAAGTTTTAGTTTTCCTCTATTTGCTGGCCAAATGGGCTGCTGGACTTGCAAGCACACCTAATTTTATAATTTTCAAAAGTCTAAAAAACAGTAGCAATTTATTGGAACTATTCTTAACACTCAAATGCTTGCATGTACACACACACACACACACACACACACAGGGGCTACAGTCAATGCAAATGGTATTTGTAGGCAAAGGAACAAGCTTGTACTGAGACACTGGATGGGCCAGCAAGCAGGACTCTGTCCCACAAATCAAAGCATTCATCCAGCAAATATTTATCAAGTGTCACCTCTGTGCTAGGAACTGTGACATGGGTGTGACAATGACTAAAGGATGAAGTCTCTGCCCTCCCGAGTTTATATTTGAGTGAGGGAGACATAGTAGAGCCAGGTCAACCTTCTAACAGGAACAGGAAGGGCTGCCAGGCCAGCTGTCTGGGGGAGACCCAGAAGTTCTGTGATGAGGTCAAGTTGGAGCACGCCCTCCATGAAAGGAGAGAGTGGACCATGTGAGCATCTGAGGGAGGCCAGTTTAGGCAGAGGACACAGCAAATGCAAAGGCCCTGAGCAAGGAATGGGCCTGAGCTATTCCAGCAGAAGCCAAGCCAAGGAGGCTGTAAGGGAGAGACAGAGGAGATCAGCAAGGAACTGGCTAGGAATACATGGCAGGGGGCGTCTGGGTGGCTCAGTTGGTTAAGCGCCCGCCTTTGGCTTGGGTCATGATCCCAGGGTCCTGGGTTCAAGCCCCATGTTGGGCTCCCTGTTTGTGCAGTGTGGTCCACATCAGTCACTTTGGGAAGTGCCTTCGTTGTGATGTTTGGGCTGGGTGTCCCCAGCAGGGTTTTCAGAGATGGCCAGAGGGCCACTATTTCTTGTTCGAAGTAAGTTCTGATCCAAGTCTCCCAGATTCTGTGGGGTGAATTTGGGAGTTGGCGTCGGTCTGCTGACTGCTTCTCTGCTTCCTGCTGCTCACCCTCTGGAGCCATCCCTCCCTGATAGACTTCCAGGAAGGTGCTGGAGAGGAGTAACAGAGGAATGTGGACCGTTTGTATTTGCCCTTTGCTTTAGACTCAGAGATCCAGTCCCAGGCTGGCTCTTCTCATTCATTTATCAATTTACTTTTTATTATCTTTCATTTGTTTTAGAGGACTTGAACTTGCCTGTACCTCTTCTGGAAAGTAGATGTCCACTTATACCAGCTCCCATGGCCATGCCACACCACCCCTCCCTCGGGAGAAACCAAGGCCAGGAATCTCGTGGCTTTTTCTTCTACTTGGCTTTCCAACAGTTTTATCAAATAACAGTTTTGGAAAATAATATGAGAACGACCTCTGCACAATACATAATTATTCATCTTTTGCAAATATTTTAAAAGTAAGCCACGAGGCAAAGCATAGGCATTGACATCAATTATCTCTATGTTCTCACTCGAGGAGGAAATACACAAGAATTCAGGGTTTCTCTCATTGTTCTACATCGTGAGTTCCGAGTTTGAAAATATGAGATGAACTGGAAGGCGTCCCCTTTCCAGCCTCCTTCCTTCAGTCAGGAACCCCCAAGTTCCCCAAGAAGCCCTACCATGCCTGCTTGCCTTTCCTACTCTCAGACAACTCCCACCTCTCCCCTCTCACCACAGGGGAAGTAGGTCACACACAGACTGAACTACTGTTCTTTTTTTTTTTTTTTAGCTATTTTTAATTTTTATAAACAAATTTTTATCCCCAGGGGTACATGTCTGTGAATCGCCAGGTTTACACACTTCACAGCACTCACCATAGCACATACCCTCCCCAATGTCCATTACCCGACCCACCTTTCCCGACCCCCTCCCCCCAGCAACCCTCAGTTTGTTTTGTGAGATTAAGAGTCACTTATGGTTTGTCTCCCTCCCAATCCCATCTTG